>JBBBDQ010000792.1:1895000-2007500 GCA_037127315.1 Ascarosepion bandense | reverse complement strand
TAAATATACGTTATATATGTATATACCTGTTTCTATCTTATTTATATTTAGTCATTTATACTAAGGGTTTACTCTTGTCACACGTATTTATCTTCTGCGATCAATGTAGACCCTTGTATTTTCTTAAATGTGCAACTCTGCCCTCCTTCCTTTTAAGCATGAATCAACATGAAATAAGCTTATGGTTTCTCGTGAAGCTTGTGTCGATAGCTGTAAAATTTCTCCAATCAGTATTAAGCTGAACCTGGCCGAGAAATAACACGGCTATTTACACGAGTCCAGCAGTTTCCTCCCATTCATGCCAACCAATATCGTTGACTGATGTTTAAAAGAAATATGCAACTGGGCAAGTTCAAGGGAATTGCCTGTTGGCGTTGGCGATTAAATTTCCGGGCGTGAATTTTCTGACTATTTTCCGACCGGCCTCTCCCACAACATGTGCTTGTTGTGTCCCAGGGATTTTATCACTTTCTCCATTCATTCCAATATCCACACGCAAATATTCCATCAGGACATTTGCCTGCGGTAGTGAAGTTTTCATTCCAGGCAATGTTTGACCGGGTTTTACTGACTCCATCCCAACTGCTTTACACTGTTGAATGTGTTCTGTTCAATGAAAGAAAGAAACAAACAAAGAAAGAAAGAAAAAAAAAGTAAAGAGAAGAGAGTAAATAAATTAGAAAAAGAAAGAGAAGAGAAAAAGAGGTGAGATAAATTAGTAATTGAAAGAAAGAAAGAATAAAAAGAGAAAATATCAATTGATGAAAAGAGAAAGAAAAAAGAAAGTGAAAAGAAGAACGTAGAAAAATTGGTAAAAGAAAGAGAGCAGAAAAAGAGGGTTTTAAATTGGTAATTTTAAGAATGAAAAAGTAAGAAAGAATGAAATAAAGAATAAGAAAGGCAGAATAAGAAGATAAATTGATGGAAAAAAAAGAAAATAGAAAAAAGTAAATGAAAAAAAGAACGTAGAAAAATTGCTAAAAGAAAGAGAATAGAAAAAGGTGTTTAAATTGGCAATTGAAAGAAAGACAGAAAGAAAGAAAGAAAGAAAGAAAGAAAGTGAAAAGAACCTAGAAATTTGGTAAAAGAAAGAGAACAGAAAAGGGTGTGTAAATTGGTAATTGAAAGAACGAAAGAAAAAAGAATGAAAAAATAAAAGAAAGAAAAAGAAAGGAAGAATAAGAAGAGAGAAGATAAATTGATGAAAAAAAGAAAGAAAAAAGAAAGAAAGAAAAAGAAAGTAAAAAGAAGAGCGTAGAAAAATTGCTAAAAGAAAGAGAACATAAAAAGGGTGTTTAAATTGGTAATGAAAGAAAGAAAAAAGAAAGAAAAAGAAAGAAAGTGAAAAGAAGTACGTAGAAAAATTGGTAAAAATTGGTAAAAGAAAGAGAACAGAAAAAAATGTGTGTAAATTTATAACTGAAATAAAAAAAAAAAAGAAAGGTAGAAAAAGAAAGTGAAGAGAAGAGCTTTGACAAATAGGCAATTAATAAATGTAAAAAGAAAGAAAGACAAGAGGAAGGATAAACTGAAAAAAAAACGGGGGGGGATTGATAAATTGGTAAAAGAAGTAGAACAGAAAATTGGGGAGAGAAATTGGTAATTAAAAGAAAGAAAAAGAAAGAAAGAAGACAAATTTTTAAAAGAAAGAAAAAGAAATGAAAGAATGGTAGAAAAAGATAGTAAAGAGAAAGACTTAGATAAATAGGCAATTAAAAAAAAAAAAAGAAAGAAAAAAGCAAGAAAGAAAGAATGAAAGAAAGAAAAAGAATGTTAAAAGAAGTTAGATAAATCCGTAAAAGAAACGGAACAGAAAAGGTGGAGAGATGAACTGGTAATTGAAGAAAAAAAAAAGGAAAGAAAAAAGAAAGACGGAAAGAAGGAGAAAAAGGAAGACATATTTTAAAAAAAAAAGAGTGAAAGAATGAAAGAAAGGAAAAGAATGATAAAAAGAAGAACTTGTTAAAAAAGATAACAGAAAATGAAGAGAAATGAATTTGTAATAGAAAGAAAGAAAGAAAGAAAGAAAGAAAATAAGGAAGACTTATTCAAAAACTGAAAAAAATAATGAAAGACAGAAAAAGAATGTGAAAAGAAGAGGGTAGATAGATTAGTGTAAGAAAAGGGCAGAAAAAGTGTAGAGATGAATGAGTAAAAGGAAAATTTTCTTCCCAGTCAGTAATATATTTCCGAGACATGATCGCCCAAAGCGTGTATCACGTATGGCATTTAACTGACTGAGCAGATTGGCGGTAAGGTTTCTTCTTGGATTCTTTTTTCTCTTTAATAATGATTTCTTTGTCTTTAATTTTTTGACGCTCGGTAACCCATTTAATGGCTTTATTGACTTTGCTTGATTTTTTAATTAGAATTTGCATTAATATAAGAAAGAACATTTCATTTTCCCTGTTGAAAATATTATTAAGACTTTAAATAGGTTCTCACTGGGTTACTACAGATGGCGTCCCCAGAACTGCGTGCGTTTAGTTTCAAATGGTAACGCATCTATGAGGAAGTACTATAAGCAAACATGAAATTCAGTGTATGTCATTTTGCCGAAGTGTAAACAACTTTGTTTTTCATAGTGTTAAACATGTCGGATTTCATGTCCAAAAAAGTGTATTTACAGGGAAATTTACTGCATTACTTTATTCATAAGAAATCTACAGCTAAAACGCACATAAATCTTGTTGAGACTTACGGTGACTATGCTCTGTCGAAAACATCATGTAGAAATTGGTTTAGACGCTTCAAAAATCATGGTTTTGATGTTGAAGATAAAGAATGCTCTGGCGCACTGAAAAAGTTTGAAGACGAAAGAGGCATTACTTCATGAAGACTCATGTCAGGCGCAAGCTAAACTTGCAGAATCATTAACAGTTGATCACAACAGTTTCGAAATGTTTGAAAGCATTAGGAAAGAATCAAGAGCAGGAATACTAGGTGTCTTAAAGTGCTGAAGCCGAGAGATGTCAAACGGCGTCTTGTCACGAGTGGACAGCTGCTTCAGGAAAGAAATTTTGCATTGTATCTTGACAGGATGTGCGTTGTGGTACAGTGGATATCGACTCGGAACGAGAAGCCGGGGAGCCGAGTTCGAATTCCAGTTGAATCCATTGTATTCACTTATGCGCAAATACCCTTAAAAAAGGTATTAATCCGTCTATTCCTTCCAGTTATGGGTTAAATAGCAGGACAGATTGGGTTCTATAGCCTTGGTCGGCAACCAGTCTACCGCAGAAAGCAATGGCAACCTACTGCGGGATAATATTCTGCCCTAGTCAGTCATGTCTCTTTCGAGACATGATCGCCCAAGCGTGTATCACGTATGGCACTTAACTGACTGACTGATCTTGACCGGCAATGAAAAGTAGATACACTACAATAACCCTAAGTGTAGCAAATCGTGGGGTAAGCCTGGCCTTGCATTCGGCAAAACAGAATATCCATGGTTCGATATTTCTGCTTTGCATTTGTTGGCATCAGTTGGGGGTAGTTTATTATGAGCTGCTCCAACCATCACGGGAAAATCACGGCTTAATCTCATCAATTGTAGTGACTATCAACTACAATTGATGCGATTAAGCCGAGCATTGTAGAAAAACGTCCGCTATACGATCAGAGATGCGACAAAGTGATTTTGCAACTTGACAACGCTAGGTCACATGTTGCAAAACAGGTGAAAATGTTTACCACACCCGCCGTATTCACCAAGCAATGCCCCGTCCGATTATCACTTGTTCTGATCGATGGCACGTGGCCTGGCTGAGCAGCACTTTCATTCGTATGAAAATGCAAAAAAAAAAAGAGTTGACTGATTAACCTCAAAAGACTTATCGCTTTTCTGATGTGGAATTCAAATGCTCCTAGAAAGACAGGAAACAATTGGGGCTAGCGATGGACAATACTTTCAGTGACATGTTTGTTACTAATTTTTTCTAAATAAAATTTTACTTTTCATGAAAAATTAGCGAAAACTTATTGAAGATCCTAATATTTACAAGAGAGTTGTTTTGTTTTATGGCATATCAACCTCGGCGGGTCATTTATTGCCAACTAAATTTTATTTTTTTGCTAGTAATATCTTTTTCTTTCAACAATTTATTGTTTTTGTATATATATAAGTTTTGTGCCTAGTAATACTTTTTCTTTTTCGAGTTACAAGATCCATTTGGATTTGTTTTTAAGAGTAGGGTCCCCAAGTCCTATCCTGTTATTTAACCCATAACTGGAGGGAAGGGACGGATTAATACCTTCCCTAAGGGTACCAGTGCTTAAATGAATGCAGGGTATTCAACTGGAATTCGAACTCGGTTCATCGCTTTCCGAGCCGATATCCACTGCACCACATCGCACATCCGTCACTATACGCTTGCAACACCTGGTATTCCCAAGCGGTCACCCATCTAAGTAATGACCAGGCTCAACGTTGCTTAACTTCGGTAATCGAGCGAGAACCGGTGTATTCAACGTGATATGGCCGTAAGCCTACAAGAGAGTATAATATGCTGTGCCAAATATAAATGTCACCTGAAATTGTCATGTGGGCGGAAATTTTTCAAATTGAAAGAAAATAAGCCTTACATTATCTAATAAATGTTCCACCGATATTCTTTTATTCCTATATGCATATTATCATACCGCGAAAAAAATAATTAGAAAAAAAGCTAATACGGGCGCCATCCCAAATAAAACCGTTGCTGGGGTACGGAATCGAAATATCGTGACGGCACTTGGATATCGGCTCGGAATGACATATCGGGGAGTTCGAATTCCAGTCGAATTCGTTAGTTTCACTTACGCACTGATACTCTTCAAAAAGATATGAATCCATACTTCCCCCTCCGAGCCATGGCTTGAACAGCAGGGCAGACTAAATCCTTTCCTGGGTTGTCATCAGAAAAAAAAAAAACAGTAACGTACTGCAGTAAAATTTTCGGCCTAGGCAGTCATGGATCAAAAGAGACATGATCACCCAAACGTGTATTGTGTATGGCAGGTAACTGACTGAGTCATTGAGGGGTTAAATAGCAGGATAGACTATTGTCCTATAGCCTTGGTTGGCAACCAATATATCAAAGAAAAAAATCGGCAACTACGGCAGGAGAATTAACCTATCTAGTCATGAATAGAAAAGGACATGATCACCCAAGCGTATATTACGTTTGGTGGTTTTCTAACATGTTGCAAAACCCTCAAAATATGGGTGAACACATTATTCAGTCATAATTGATCTAGCGAAACAAGCTTGCTAACCATTACACCACGTCAAGGGACTTATATGACTGATTGACAAGTCAAAAAGAAAAAAAGGCTTGAAAACTTGCAGAACAGAATATCATATAGCGTCCATTCGTAGCTTGTTCGTGGTGCAGAGGATATTGACTCGGAACGAAAAATCGAGGAGCCGAGTTCGAATTCCAGTTGAATTCCTTGTGTTCAATTACGCACAAATGCCATTGAGAAAGGTATTAATCCGTCTCTTCCCTCCAGTTATGGGTTAAATAATAGGACAGATTGGGTAGCAACCGGTCTACCACAGAAAGCAATGGCAACCTATTGCGAGATAATCTTCTGCCCAATCAGTCATGTCTCTTTCGAGACATGATCGTCCAAGCGTGTATCACGTATGGCACTTAACCGACTGAATACCCCCCCCCAAATCTTTTAATCTGAAACTCAAGCATGACCTGCCATAAGGCAGGATTCTAAAAAATTCCTGTCTTATGTCCACGATCAAAAGAGAATTAGTTTGATAAAGTTAAGTGTGTTGTATCGTTTATATTCCTTGGGTTATTTATTCATATATGGTATTGTAACTCCACGAAGCATAGAATAGGAAATAATATCAGAGCGTAACATGCTAACAGATTAAATAGCTCAGTATATGGATTATTTTGAATGAATTCTGTAAAGAAGATAATTGGAAATTGAACATAAAATTGGCTTTGCTAAGAATAGTTTTTTTATAATCTCAACTGGCAGCAAACTGCCTGCATACGGTCAGGTAACGAATTCAGTAGATATTCAAAGATAGAAAGGAGAGTAAGACAAGGATGTGTCTTCTCGCCGGATCTATTCAACTTATATAGCGAAACTATTCTGAGAACCCTAGAAGTTATGCCAGGATTTGTCATAGGAGGCGACAATTTGAACAATGTAAGGTACGCAAATGATACAGTGTTGATAGCAGACACGGAGAGGAAACTACAAGACCTCCTACAGAAGGTAACTGAAGAGAGTGACAAGAAAGGACTACAAATAAACTGCAAGAAAACTGAATGCATGGTCATCAGTAAAAAGTGCAGCCGATAAATGCCAAATACAGGTGGGGTATACTAAAATCAAACTGGCACAAAAATTTAAATACCTGGAAATTGTTCTAACAGAAGACGGAAAGTGTGTCACAGAGATCTTGCGTTTCCTTGTATTCAATTAGAGTGCAATGCTGACGTAGGTGGTCTGATCACAGAAAAATACAAAGTCAGAAGCACAATTTCCAAAACAGAGATTATGATCTGGAAGTAGTCTAAAAACAGTGAATGTACCATAAAGATTCAGAATATTGAATTAGTAAATACTAAACACTTCAAATATCTCCGTGTAAGGATCATTTATAACAAATCTGGTATAAGAGATAAAGAAATCGTACACAGAAGAGGCTGCGCTCGGAGTAGTTTAGCTCAATGCCGTAAGTTGCAAAAAGACCAAAACATTAAGCTAAGAACTCGACTCATTAAGAACAGCTGTCGATGCGGGAAGTAGAATCGGTGGACCGAAGTCAAATCAATGCCTGTGTGCAATTCGGGATAGACATAAACCCATTTCCTCTAACTATGAATTAAACAGCAGAGTCGATTGGACGCGTTAGCTTTTTAATTGGAGTAGATAGACTTAACTATCGCCCGGTTCACACTCCACCCACGTCTATTGAACAGGTGAAGAGGCTCATCCCTTGTTCCCTGCTTAGGATGTGGTTTCCGGCTTTCTCTTTTCCAATCTTTTCACTCTTACGTAGCCCCCAGCGCTTCAGTGGCGTTACCGCCTTGCTCGGGGTGATATGATTAAAAAAAAAAAAAGTTGAAAGTCAGTCTACTACAAGAAAGATTACGTCTATTTGCCAGATAGATAACGGTTAACCCTAGACTTGAAGAGATAAATACTTGGTGAAGCCTCTTCTCAGGGGACTGTTTTACAAAATAGCAATTCTGGGAAAGAATGTGCCTGAGACAAACTTCCTCTATACCAATAGAATACGAAAGGAATGAGGATGATTCTACCACATGTACATGACATGTCGGCTCGTAGATGTAAAGGTCTGAACTAGTGGAGCCAGTGAAGTGAATGCAGCTAGTCAGAAAATAATGATAGAATAGCAAAAGGCTAGCAACGTTTCATATGTGAGTTTTTAAAATAACTCATTATTTTTAATCATTTCACGCCAAGAAAAACGAGACTGCCACTAGTGTGCAAGGGGTTACTGTGAGAGAAAAGACTGTGTACAGGGGGGCGTTGAAGAAAGGATAAAAGATTAATGGAATTCAAGAAGACAGAAGATGGCAATTGACATGACATTTAAATTTTTGAAAATTGTATCTATCAGAAAAAATAAATAAATGAAAAACAGTTGTACAGAAAAACATAATTCGAATAGAAGTGGTGGTTGCATTTATTTCAACGATAAAAGGGAGGGACCTAGATACCTAGTAGCACACTTAAATTAATGTGGGCAAGGCCAGAGAAAAACTCTCATCAGTGCAGATGCTATGAAAATATTTGTAGAAAAGAAGCCAGGCCACACCGGTGAGAAAGTGACTGAAGTCGAGATGCCGAGTCAGGACCGATTACATTGCAGATCCTTCTTTTGGTCTTGTCGAAAACACCAAGATAAATAGCAGGAGCACCCAATCATATTTGGTTTCAATATTTAATGCACGGATGAATGGTATATTTATAAATGTGCAAAATGGATTCAGACGAAAAACAGAAACCAACATTTCTATAGCGTTGGTTGTCAACCAGTCTACCGCAGAAAGTAATGGCAATATTTAGCGGGAACATCTGCCTAGTCAGTCATGGATCGAAATTTCATGATCGCCCAAGCGTGTATGACGTAAGACTGATCTGTATGAAAGAATTGAATAGCAGGATATATTAGGTTCCACATACTTGATTGACAACCAGTCTACCGCACAAAGAAATGACAACCTAATGCGGGAAAATGTTCTGTACAGTCAGTCATGGATCGAAAGACCCATGGCTTCCCAAGCGTCTATCACATATGGCTCTTAACTGACTGACTGATATATACATTGTCGTCATCTCCTTCAAAATTGTTTGTTGCGTTCCTTTCAAATCAAGGTAACTGGGTCCAGCTCACACTTCACTAGCTCTATTGTTCCAACTTAATACACATTCACACCTGACAAACACCTGGAAACAGAAGTGTGTCCGGTGCATGTTTCGACAAGCACAATTTCATCTCCTTACTTTCGCAGGAAGTGGATCAGCAGAAATCTTTCATGAACCACACGCTATGCAGTTAATCAACTTCAGCACGATTTGACACAATGTTATTTTAATATACGCCCAACCTACGTCTACATCGGTGTTAGAGTTTTAAAAAAATCAATCTTCCACAGCACTTTCCTTTTAGGATTTTTTTTTTTTAATCATTTCACCTCGAGCAAGGCGGAAACGCCACTGATGTGCAGGGGGCTACATAAATGTAAAAAGATTAATTAGAAAAGAGTGAGAAGTACAAACTAGTTAGAAAGGAACAATAGAAAGCTGAGAAAGCAGGTGCGATGACAGATACATAGGTGGAGAGAAAGGGAAGGTTATACGGGGGTGGGGAGAGAGCTAGAGTCCAGTGGTTAGTAGATGAGTATTGACTTTGCATTTAAATTTCTGGAGGTTGTAGCCGTCAGGAAAGCAAGAATACGGGAGCGAGTTCCACAGGCTGGAAGTGCGAGAGAAGAAGCTGCAGGAGTAGAATTGTCGTCTGCATTTGGCTAACCTGACTGTGAATGGGTGGGACCCAGATACCAGTCTGGTTGCACGAGTAAACACCTGTTGAGGAGGCATCAGTGACTTAAGTTCGTCTGAGCAGAAGCCATGAAAGTATTTATAGAACAGACAAAGGGCAGACATGAAAACTTGGCCTTGCAATGCAATGGAAAAAAGTTATACCCGCGAGGAGATGGTTCTCACTTCGTAGCTGACTATATATATATATAAAAAGAAATATATATATATATATATATAGAAAAGAAAAGAATATATATATATATATATATATATATATATATATATTCTTTTCTTTTTCTTTTTTAATCTGCTCATCTCAAGCATAGCAATAATGCCTCTAAGACACACAGAAAGTATTTGGAATGAAAAAGAATGAGAAGACTTTAGTGTGGAGAAAGGAAAAGAAAAGAACAGGTTACACTCGGACAAAAAATGGCGATTGAAGTTGCATTTCTTTTAAGATTGTCGTTGACTGGGAAGAAAGAAATTGGAAAATAGTTTTAACTGGTGAGAAATGCTAGAAAAGAAACTATTAAAATACGATTGCATCTAACATTAAAATGGTGAGACCTAATAGCCAATATAGTACAACGCTTAAATGCGGTTGATTTACCAAGGAGGAAAGGATAATTCGAACAAATGCCATGAAAATATTTATAGAAATAAACATAGGGAAGGCACATCACGATGATGAGAAAATAACTGATAATAGAACCAATAACATTACGGACTCTTCTTTAGATTTTGCCGAGAATCTTAATATATGTAGTAGAAGAATATATATATATATATATATATATATATATAAGAATATATATATATATATAATATACGTAGTAGAAAAAAAATACATATATATATAGAAGATTATCTATATATATATATAATATATGTCGTAGAAGAATATATATATATATATATATATAGAAGAATATATATATATTATATATATAATAAATGCAGTAGAAGAATATATATATATATATATATATATATATATAGAAGAATATATATATATTATATATATAATATATGTAGTAGTATATATATATATATATATATATATATATATATAGAAGAATATATATATTATATATATAATATATGTAGTAGAAGAATATATATATAATATATATATATATATAAGAATATATATATATTATATATATAATATATATAGTAGAAGAATATATATATATATATATATATATATAGAAGAATATATATATATATTATATATAATATATGTAGTAGAAGAATATATATATATATATATATATATATATATATATATATATATATATATATGTAGTAGACCAAATATGACGGCAATATTCAATGTACGGATATTTATGAAAATGCAAGGATGCCCATAAAATTCATGTGCAATTTAAAAAATGTATAACTTTATTTGCATTTGTGATAAAATCTGTAATGTGCAAAAAAATGTTATAAAGTTTAATGCACCTAGTTATAAGTATAGTTATTGAATAATTCTTTACGACAAAATTTGCAACAAATCTAAGCTTATTTATAAATGGAACTTTGTCTCTGTCTGTGTGTCTCTGTGATTGTGTGTCCGTTACCTATAGACTCCGAAACGGCTGAACCGATTTTCTTAAAAATTTACACAGTTGTACTATAAGCGTCTGCGAGTGTTTTTAGCTAGGTTTTGTGTCGAGGTACCCCTGATAAATAGCGAAAATCGATAATCGAAAAAATCGGGTTATAGAAGGAGTGGTCCGATTTTAATTAAATTTGATACACTCATAGACAAAGACATAAGAAACGATATTCAGAAGTTTCAAGGTTGCAGTTCTTACAATAGTGCAGAAAATCGATAATATATATATATATATAAAAGGCAAGATGTTAGTGTGTGTGTCTGTTTATCTGTCTGTATGTCCTTTATACAAATTCACAATGTTTATCCGATTCTCACCAAACTTCACACAAATATTCTTTAGGCTGAGTTTGAGCTCCAGGACCATGGATTAGTTTTAAAGATTTCATTACACCCGAGCAACGCTGGGTTATACTGCTAGTTTTTGATAAGTAAAAAATATTTTCTTTTTTTCAGAATCAATTTGATCCATGGTTTCCACTGAGGAAAAAGTAGACATAGGGACATAAGAAAACAATTGTGAATGCAACCAAACCTAGTTCATTAGATTTGAAAGCTAAAATAACTAATGTGATTTCAGGCATTACTGTAAATCAGTTGGCAAATGTTTTCCGTGAACTGCAAAATCGTATTACCCTTTGTATTGCTAATGATGGAGGACATGTGGATATGTAAATAAAAAAATTAAATAAAAACTTTAAAAAATATACATTTACTTCTTTCTAATCCTGTTTACAAATTATTTCCATCGCAAATACAAATAAAGTTATAATTTTTTAAAGTACACACAAACTTAATAGACACCATGTATTATGACGGGGGAAAATTGGTTGCCTTGACGAAATAGAAACATGTCTGAGGGCAAAAAAGGTATTCTATTGTAATTAAAGGATAGCTGTATCGTTATCGTAGCATTAAAATGTACAAGCCAATTCTTGCCCCAGTTAACGACTGATCGAACGTCATTTTCGAATCAGATTTATTTTGCTGCATCTATCAGATATTTTTCTAATCATTTCACTCAGTCACTCAAGTATCATACATGATACAAGCTTGGACGATCATGTCTCGAAAATACTTGACAGACTGGGCAGATTTTCCCGCAGTCGGTTGTCATTACTTTCTGTGGTAGATTGATTGCCAACAAAGGCTATAGAACCCAACCTTTCCTGTTATTTAACCCATAGATGAAGGGAGAAGCAACTTATTAATACCTTTCACAAGGGTATCTGAGCGTTAGTGAATGTAAGGAATTCAACTGGAATTCGAACTCGGCTCACCGATTTCTCATTCCGAAGTGATATTCACTGCACCATCCATTTCACCCAAGCAAAGCAATAAAGCCACTAAGTCGCATGTGTTTGCTAAGTGTTAGTGAATATGAGAAAGATGATAATAAAAAAGAAACAGGAGTAAATAGATGTGTCATCAGCTTAAATACCCAGTTGGGAACTAATGACTTTGCGAACGTAATTGATGAAGATATGAAACAGCGCAGGTTCAAAGTTGGCACACACATTAATGCGAAATGATCTATGCTTATATACAAGATTATGCATAATTATGCATTATTGGCTAATAATGCATATAATAATGATTATGCATTATGCAAAAATGTTATAAAGTTTAATGTACCTAGTTATAAGTATAGTTATTGAATAATTCTTTACGACAAAATTTCCAACAAATCTAAACTTATTTATAAATGGAACTTTGTCTCTGTATGTGTGTGTGTGTGTGTGTGTGTGTGTGTGTGTGTGTGTGTCCGTTACCTATAGACTCCGAAACGGCTGAACCGATTTTCTTTAAAATTTACACAGTTGTACTATAAGCGTCTGCGAGTGTTCTTAGCTAGGTTTTGTGTCGAGGTACCCCGATAAATATCGAAAATCGATAATCGAAAAAATCGGTTTATGGATTAATGAAACTTATAATGCACTATCTCGAATCCCACCATGAGCGATTTCTCAGGGTAGTGACTTCCTTAGTAAGTTTAGTAAGATGAAAGAAAAATATAAGTATAGCTTTCATGAGAAAAGAAATGCTCATTGAGTTTAGTTTTACACGTGTTTAATTCCGGTTATTTTTTAGTCAATGAAATTAATTTCTACCGACCTAGCGATCGAGAAGTACTACCTTCACTCTTGGACATTCTCTGTTGTTTTAACAAAAAAAGCAATTATTACAATTAAAATAAAAACTAAACATATGATGAAAGTTAATTTATGCATTTTTGTTCTTGAGAATTGACAAAAGAAATGCTATCCACATTGTTCGGATTACTGTCCTTATCTTTGTTGCCATATTAACGACCTTTCAGCTTTCTTCAGATGATTAGAATTTTGAGCTGAACTCTTTATTTTGATCACTGGCTTAGATTGTTCTTGTTCCATGAGTCGTGCCTCTTCCAGATGATTTAGTTATCTTCATTTAAATCAAATCTCAAAGATACTTTTTAAGTTCAGGCGGTCAGTTAAGTGCCATACGTGATACACGCCTGGACGTTCATGTCTCGAAAGTGACATGACTGACTGGGCAGATTATCCTGCAGTTGCCATTGCTTTCTGTGGTAGACTGGTTGCCGGCCAAGAACATAGAACCAAATATGTCCTATTATTTAACCCATAACTGGAGAGAAGAGACAAATTAATACCGTTCGCAAGGGTATTTGCCCGTAAGTGAATGCAAGGAATTTAACTGGAATTGGAGCGCAGCTCCCCGATTTGTCGTTTCGAGTCGATATCCACTGCACCAAAACGCACATTTTAAGTTCAATTCTACTGTAACCAGGCATTGAATTCTCACAACTCTTTGTGTTAAGTCACTGGATCTAACCAACACTTTTACCCACTGTGTCATTCAGGACATCAGTGCATGAATTTTTAAGACGTATAAACCTAATATCACAGTAACCCTTTTTTACCAGAGCTTTACAATCTTGATGTTTATAATTGGTTTTCTCTAGCACTCTATATTACTGGTTCCTATATTTTGTTCTTTTCTATTCTTAGCCGGCTGAGGAGATTTTTGTGGCCCAGCATATACGCTGATTCTTTAAGTCTTTAATATTTTCGAATAGTGTTCTTTATCTACTATTCCAACTTCATCCGACAGGGGATAATGATCTCCCTTTTCGTTCCATATGTGCTCAACAACACCTGATTTTTTATTTCCCTTCGTATTACGGCTTAAGTGGTCGGCCTGTTTCCCCGTTGTATATCTTACTACAGCTGCAGGAGATGACGTACACACAGTTTTTAGTAATGCTCTCTTCTTTAGGAGATCGTAATCGGAAGAGTATTCATTATTGGTAATTTTTTTATAAATTTGTATTGTTCATTTTACTATAAATAAGTATTGTTGTTTGGTTGAATTTGTTTAGCGGCACATCAACGTCTATGAGCCATTTAATGCCGAAATCGAAATATTTTGAACCTAATTTTATGTTTGCAACTAAATATATTTTATACACAGTTGTATTCCTACAACTACAGATAAAATGTATTCTTATGATAAATTGATTTTTGTTGGTCATTTTTTCTATAAAATGTATTTCTGGCATCTTTAATATAAAAATATATTTTTATACATTCATTGTGTTTCATTTTTGTTTGTGTTTCACTATTTACCCTGTAATAGGCCCTACCAGATGCTACTACCCTAAAGAGCGTGTCAATTTAATGTATTATAATGTATTACCCCGAGTTATGGTGAACCTGGAAACAACAGCAATTAAGTGGTGGTTCTACGCTCCTCAAAAGCTTCAATCTCCCGATCAGAGGACTTGTTGCCGGGAGGGTGAAACTGGGAACAACACCAATTAAGAGGTTGTTTCACGTTCCTCAAAAGCTCTAATCTTCTGATCAGAGGACTTGTTCCCGGGAGAGTAACCCTGGGAACAACAGCAATTAAAAGATTATTACACGCTCATCAAAAGCTTCAAACTCCCGATCAGAGGGCTTGTTCTCGGAAGGGTGGATCTGGAAACAACAGGAATTAAGAGGTGGTTTCACGCCCTTCAAAACCTCCCGATCAGAGGCCCTACTGCCGGATGTAGTTCATTGTCATATCGAGGACGACTAAAGAGGGTGTCCACTTAATGTATTATCTTCTGGTGTCAGATTAAATTGATAGTTTCTTCATTTTTCCACAAGGCATGCAATCACTTCTTCTATGGCTTAATCAATAAAATTTATATCATTAAACCACTACTATCTCATAAGACGTTCTTAGAATCCAAACAATATTTTCTGGCTTTAAATAACCTGCAAAGGGTTAATAAGCCGTAAAAAACAACTCACAAAAAAGAGTTCTTATATATAACTGTAAACTATAATTTTAGAAGTTGAAAGTTTCACTAAAATATGTTGGAAAATCTCAAAGTTGTCATCTGCAATTTATTATCAAATAACCTGAATGTACAGAAAAAGAAACCATCATTTTAATGCATATTCTCTTGGCGTCAGTTTAAATGCTGTCTTCATTTTCTTATATCTGAACCAATGTTTCTCAACCTTTTTACTAAAGTGTCCACTAGTAGAATAACTAAAACTCTTAGGTGCACCTTAAATTTTGATGAAGTAAAATTAGTTATGAAATTTGTAAATAGGAAATAACATAGAAGTCTCCTGAAATCAACATTTATTTTTAAGATATTAAACTGAACAGGGTGTCCTTAATGTCTAGACACATAGGAAATCTCATTAACTATATTTTTTACCTCCACAGATTAAACATGTTTTGTGACTTCTTTTTCTGTGGCTGTGCTAAAGAAGGTGTACTCAATGAAAACCACAGATGCAACACACTTGATTGAATGCATAAAGAGTGAATGCGCTGAAACTGACAGCAATGTGGACTTATTACATCGGGTTTACGTGAATCCTGCAAAATGCATCAACATTTGCATCACAAATTATGGAAATCATATTAAAGATTTTATTTGTTACTATTCCAATTCAATGAAATTTTGTTTAATTTAATTTCCAAACTTTTGTATCCAGACTAAACACTTCGTCATTATTCACATATTCGGTCCATTGTATGCTCAGCATCCTTCTGTAGAACCGCATTTCGGTTGATTCGAATCTTTCCTTCATCTTTGATGAGATTGTCCTGCATTCGCTGCTATATTGAACGACAGACTTCACATAACAATGCAGTAATATTTTCTTTATTTCCAACGAAACTATCCAGTCTCTCACTACCCTGCTTAACTTTTTAAATGCATCCTTGGCTATGCCAACACGCCCTTGAATCTCAGTGCTGCACTTTCCGTCCTCTATTAGAACAGTATATAATAATACATAAATATAAATAACATTTGTGGACCTAGAAGAGAGTAGGAAGGGTGACAATTTTTCGTTTTTTTTTTTTGTTTTTTGTTTTTTTGAGTTCGGCAGCTTGAGTTGAATTAGTATCATCAATTAAAACTAAACGTTATTGATTGACAATGATATACAATCTGTCATTTTCTTTACCGGGTGCGGTATATTTATTCAGTATTTAAACATAAAATATTTATCCATTATACAGGTTGTCCCTTAAGTCTGGACACACGAAATCTCATTAACTATATTTTTTTTACTTCCACAGATTAAACATGTTTTTGTTGGAAGAAGAAAAAATTGACTTCTTTTTCTGGAGCTATGCTAAAAGAGGTATACTTAATGAAAATCACAGATGAAACACACTTGATTGAATGTATAAAGAATAACTGTACTAAAATTGTAGGTAATGTGGATTTATTGCATCGAGTTCACATGAATCTTACAAAGCTTGAATCACACATGATGGAAATTATATTGAAGATGTTATTCGTTAATATTCTAATACAATAAAATGTTGTTGAAAATTTAATTTCTTGAAAATGTGGATTTTTGCCCATGTGTCCAGACTTTAAGGTCACCCTGTATATTTATATTTGCTTGTGTGAAACCTGTGTCTGATGTACTTTGACAATTTATTTAATCCTATACCTACCATGATTTTTTTTTATTTTGTAAGTAGAAAAAATAAGATTAGGTTCAGATTGTTCATGCGTTGTGAAATGTCAGCAAATTATTCTAATTTGGAAATCAAAAATCAAAAGACCAAACTTAGTCATGAAAACTTGTTGTTTCTAGTTTTTAAAGATAAAGATTTTTTTAATATAAAAATAATTCGTCTATAGTTCTGAGATGAGGTAATATTTATATTATTTACACTGTTCGGACTATTGTCTTCATCTTTATTGCCATGTTTACAATGTTTCAGCCGTTGTACGTTCCGGCTTTCTTCAGGTGCTAGAAATTTTGAACCGCAATTGAATTTCGATCACTGAGATACATAATTCTCATTCCGTGTGCGATGGCACTTCCGGATGCCATGTAGTCCTCAAAACACATGGTTTAGTGGATATAGGCGTTGGTTAGCTCCAGTGATCTGACCCAAAGAGTCATGAGTTTAATACATGGTTACAGCAGTGGTGAACAAATAACTTAAAGAGTTGAGTTAAAGGAAGGTAACTACATGACATGCGGAAGTGATATCGCACATTGAATGAGAATTAGACGTCGTAAACATGGCAATAAAGATGAGGACAACAGTCCGAACTGTGTAAATAATATTTTTAAAAAACTTATAAATTACTTTTCTGTTAACTTGGGGAACACTTGGCTATCTTACAGGACGCATTACTACCCATCCGGACGCCCGGACTTCACTTTGCTACCTTTCAGGACCCATTTCTTCCACCCGGGCTTCACTTGGCTAACTTTCAGGACGCATTACTTCCGTTCAGGCGCCCTGTTAAGAAACGCCGAACTAAAATTGTCTACATATGCGCTTGGATGAGAGAGACGCTGAGGATTTAAAATTTAAATTTAGCTTTAAAATTATCAGCATCCCTTCTCTCTTTCGCATCACTTTGGTGCGTTGATGGACAAAAAAACGCCACACTAAAACCTTTTCTCATGTTGTCATAGTTACCCCCACCCAGTAAAAATTTGTTTTCATCTATAAAAGATTATATAACTTTTTCCCAAGTTTAGCAAAATATAATTACTTTTTGGCGTACTTCAGTTTTTGCTGTTTTTTTTCTGTCCGTCCGAATTTCTGCGGGTATATGATTTTGTGTATGCGCCTCTATGGGGGGGGGGGGGGCGTGTGACTTAGGCGCACTGAAAAAGGATTTTGAAAAGGAAAAATATGTCCTTCTCATTCTTCTTCATTCTCTTATCTCTACCGCCATCTTCCTTTTCTTTGTCTTCTTCTCATCCACCTTCTTCTTCATTGTTCTTCTCTTTCATATTCTTCTTCTTCTTCTTCTTCTTCTCTTCCACCTTTTTCTTCTTCTTCTTCTACATTCATATCTTCTTCTTCTTCTTCTTCTTCTTCTTCTTCTTCACCTTCTGTTTCTTCTTCATTGTCCTCCTCTTCCATCTTCTTTTTCTTCATTTTCCCTCTCTTTCACCTTCTTCTTCTTCTTCTTCTTCTTCTTCTTCTTCTTCTTCTTCTTCTTCATTCTCCTCCTCCACCTTCCTTCTTCTTCTTCTTCTTCATCGTCCTCTTCTTCCATTTTCTTCTTCTTCTTCATTCTCCCTGTCTTTCACCTTCTTCTTTTTCTTCTTCATCTCCATTCTCCACTTCTTCTTCTTCTTTTTCTTCTTCTTCTTCCTCTTTCTCCTCCTCCTAAACCTTCTTCTTTTTCATTGACCTCCTCTTCCATCTTCTTCTTCTTCTTCTTCTTCATTTTCCCTCTCTTTCACCTTCTTCTTCTTCATTCTCCTCCTCCTCCACCTTTGTCTTCTTCTTCATTGTCCTCCTCTTCCATCTTCTTCTTCATTCTCCCTCTCTTTCACCTTCTTCTTCTTCTTCATTCTCCTCCTCCTACACCTTCTTCTTCTTCATTGTCCTCCTCTTTTATCTTCTTCTTCTTCTTCATTCTTCCTCTGTTTCACTTTCTTCCTTTTCTTCTTCATTCTCTTCTACTTCTTCTTCTTCTTCTTCTTCTTCTTCTTCTTCTTCTTCTTCTTCTTCATTCCCCTTCTCTTCCATCTTTTTCTTCTTCTTTATTCTCCTCCGCCTTCACCTTTTTCTTCTTATTATTCACTCTTATCCTCTCCCACCTTCTTCTTCTTCTTCTTCTCCGCCGTCCTCTTCTTTTTTCTTTTTTTTTCTTCTTCTTCATTCTCCTCCTCTTCCACCTTTTTCTTCTTTGTCATTCTCCTCTATCTCCACCTTCTTTTTCATTCTCTTCTTCGACTTTCCTGTTCTTCTTCTTCTTTTTCTTCGTTTTCAGTCTCCTCCTCCCCACCTTCTCCACCACCTTCTTCAAAATAAAAATACCCCTTTTCATTCTCCTTCATTCTCCTACTTCCACCAACATCATCGTCATTCTTTTCCTTCTCTTCTCCCACTTTATTCTTCTACTTCTTCCTCCTATTCTTCTTCTTCTCTACCACGTTCTTCTTCGTCGTCTTGATTAGATACCGTTCACCAGCCCACGTTTCGTTTCCGTTCTGCCGCCTATCGGCTCACGTGATCATTCGGCGTGCAAACATCGTCACTGGAGCTGTTCACGCATGCCTATTAGAATACAAGTTGATTCACGTACAAGTATAGGAACTGAACAAAGCAGCGGGCGTCGAAAGATATAGACCACAGCAATTCAGTGAAAATGGGATTAATGATGGCAGAGAGCAAGAGTTTCTTCACCGGTAGAACATAAGTAGCTGATCACGAAGTGACGCATCGATTTAGCTCCCAGACAGTTGCACAAGGCTAGATTTAGAAAGTGCAAGGAGTCATGTCCATTAACGTTCAGGCTAAACTAAACGCAACAGGGGACCAGGCCAGGCTGACAGATCTGGGGTCAGAGTACACTGACTGGCAACCGTTATCGTCATTAATCTATGGATTATTGTTTTGCTTTTTTATTTTTTATTTCTTCAGATTGATTTTGAAACGTTGTTCATATTGGTGATTGATTTATATATTTTTATTTGTTTTTGATACACGCATTTAAAGTATTTTTGAACACGTTTATTTAAAGGACGGATAGAGGGAAAGAGGGACAGAGGAAAGCGGCATGAAACATGCTTGATGGCGGAGTGGGGTTTGGCAGAGATACCAAGAGGAAAAATGAGCGACAAGGGATGTGGGCAAATCCATGATCGCCTAAGCAAAGATACAGTACATAAACAAGTCATTTTAAAGTATTTCGGGTACATGAATTTAAATTATTTATTTCGAATACGATAATTTTTCATATATTTAAAATTAATGTAGGTAGAAGACATAGATATTTCCTTGCATTTAAAAGATTTTTTTTTCGAATACATAAATCTAAAGTACTGTGGATACATGAAATTAAGGTATTTATTTGATGAACATATATTTAGAATATTCATTACGAATACTTGCATTTGAATATTTTGGGGATATTTACATATAATATGTACACATGGCTGTACGTTGTGGTGTAGTAGATATCGACTTGGAACGAGAAATCAGAGAGCCGATTTCGAATTTCCCGGAAGGTGAATTTCTGTTGAATTCGTTGCATTCAATTACGTACAAATATCCTTGGATACGGGACTAATTCAGCTCTTCTTCTTCCAGTTATGGGTTAAATTATAGAACAAATTGGATTCTACATGATTATTTTGCCACCAGTCTAACGCAGAAAAGAAATGGCAACCTACTGCAGGAAAATCTCCTGCCTAATCAGTCATGGATCAAAAAGACATTGATCGCCCAAGCGTCTATCACGTATCGCACTTAACTGACTGATTGACTGACATATCAAATATTTATTTCAGATGCATGAATTTAAAATAATTTTTCTATACATAAAATTAAAGTAATTCGAATTTATAAATTTAAAGTAATTGCTTCGTAGATATGCAGAAATCTAAAGTGTTTTTTCGTATACATAAATGTAAAGTATTTCGGATATACTGATTTGAAATATTGTTGTATAATATCTTGGTCGGTGTCGAATATTATTGAGGGTCATTTATGATTGCCAGTGAAAATGAAAGGATTTTACCGAATTCATAAATATCTTAATTTTGGCAAAAATGAATTTGGCACTGGGTGACGCAGGGAGATGTCATTGAGTGAGAAAACACAGGTGCCGAGCTAGAATTTAATTTT
Source organism: Ascarosepion bandense (assembly GCA_037127315.1). NCBI lineage: Eukaryota > Metazoa > Mollusca > Cephalopoda > Sepiida > Sepiidae > Ascarosepion > Ascarosepion bandense. The sequence goes on along the minus strand of JBBBDQ010000792.1, from coordinate 1,986,706 downwards.
GATGACCAGGGTCAAGAATAGGTCAGTACCCCAGTTGTAATATAGGGAGGCAAATAAGATGTGTCGGACGGGTTAACTATTTAGTGACGTCAGCTGTAGAGCAGTCGTGTTGAGATCAGCTCAGAGAGAGGCCGGGTAAGGCCGGGTGGGCAGCCGGTGGCCGCTGACTCGTATGTGTCTGTGCTCCGATAAAACCAAACCCACTTCACTCCAAGTCATTTTGGTTTGCTGTCTATCCTAGTCGTCGTCGTTGTCGTCTCAGTTTATATGTAACAGTATATGTAGATACGTAAATTTAAAATATTTTTCGTATATTTAAATATTTTGGATACATGAATTTGGAGTATTTATTTCGAGGACATAAATTTAAAGAATTTTTCGAATACATGCATTTGAAGTATTTTTCATGAGAAGTCTGCTAAAAATCTTATTACGTGTTGTCGTATTGACGGGAGTTTCTTTCCTAACTTTCTGTTTTTGATAGTGTGGAAAGTCGACATGTTGATCATATACTTATTTTCCTCTCTAGCTACATGTGCTAACTATTTTAGTTGTTATTGCTGTTGGAAGTGTTCAAGTGATTTGATTTTTGTTATATGGTAACTCTCTTCGTTTGGGAACATCAGTCTATACGGTTTGATGAAGGAGTAACTTCCTTAAAGTTAAAAGGGCTTATTCTTTTTATGACATCCTTGATTTGAGAAAACAGTCATATATAACTGATTATTTAGGCCCTTCTGAACGCATTGGACACCTTCTATGACATTCATCTGAGAAACTAGTTCTAACACGTAGCAATCCAGCACTCTTTTCTTTGTTTCTAATGAGGTTTTCCTGTCTTTCAGTGCTCTGGTTAGCTTCTGAAATGCGTCTATGTCTGCTTAAAAAGCAATAATAATATTTCGTAACCCAAGGAAAAGATTTCAGAACATGACACAAAACATTGCCCAATGATTTAGCCAAATGGCTAAAAGAAAAAGTTTGAACTTTTTACTAGATTGGAATCAATTCGACATTTTGCCTACAAGGATTTCATTTGCTATTTTTTTATTACTGAAAAACATCTGGAAAGATAAGAACATCTTGAAATCAAAGATCTGAGTCTAGTGTGCATTGGTCTTCTTACATTTTTCTGCATGCCTACATATCTCGGACATTAACAGTAGAACTATAACGAATCACACAGTCCTTAGAGTTGTAAGTTCAATACCAGGCTACAGCAGTGGTGAACAAGTAACTTACAGGGTTAGAGGGAAATAACTCATGACTACCAAAAGAGGAACTACGACGCAATGATTGAAGATTGTAATAAAGGTTTCGCTTCGAAATTCCTGAAGAAGGCCGGAGCGTACAACGGCCGAAACGTCGTACAAATTGCAACAAAGGTGATTGTAAAGCATTAAAAAAAAGGTTACTCAATTAATAAAATTTGTTCCAACATTTGTTAGATTATTTGTTAGATCAGAATTAATAAAAACAAAAAATAAATAAAAGGGTGTATAACACCCTTGTATTAATAATCACAAATTATAAGAAAAAACGTTTCAGATTTGCCTTGTTTATTGAAAACCACACTAAAATAACTGCACTCTATATCATCTTGCATTATAATACAGTTAAATTGTTCAAAATGTTTCCCCCTTGATAAAAGAGTTCTTATTTGATGGCACAACGATTTAGTAATATTGTGCTTGTACCATGCATCTTTTCCATACATAATTTGCGAAGATTCGTTAAATTATAAATTTTAAAAGCCTGTTCTATAAGGCTTTCATTTATCACCGGAATAAAATTCCAAATGTATGATTTTAAACTTAAACTTAATCTTTACAAAAAACGATAATGATTTGGAAAAAACTATTTTCTGGCTTGTCAAATCCCAGCTTTCAAATTGAGAGCAATACCATGCTTCCAAAATCGACCTGGCCTACCGAAAAATAGAGAGGGAACTGGTCAGGTGCCCCGGTGCAAATCCACTTTACAACCACGCAGATTGTGATGATATAAGATGATGATAGACAATGATGATGATGATGATGATGATGGAACTCCAAATCTGCGATAACTGATGCGGCTAATAAATCCAGCGCGCTCAGAGGCGTTTACTTAATCCTCACAGCGTTTGTTCATACAGGCTGGCTGATAAGCTACAGACACGATATTTAATTGCCTAACACCCGTTTCACCAGCTTTTCTCGACACCGCGACGTGACCCTGAGAATAAGCGATGGCTGCCTGACTCTCTATCGATTTTTTCCGAGAAAAACATTTCGTTTTAGATTAAGTTCGACATACAGAAAATTGAACTGTATACGTTGACAACTGGAAAAAAATACACTTTTGCATGACAACTTCGTCCTCTCAACTGATTCTTGAGGCTTTCTTTTATTCTTGTCGCCAGATAATCTGCGAGTACGTGTTCGAGATCAGTTTGCAATGATTATGGCTTGGCCGACGATCACTTACGTCCAACGTTACGGTAAATTTGGCATGGCGAAGGACGCGTTCCAGAAGCTGAGTAAAGTATTAAGAAACGGGAAACTTTCACTAGAAACAAAGATAAAAGTACTGGATTGCTATGTGATGTCAGTTCTCTAATATGGCAGTGAATGCTGGACAATATGAAGAAAAAACTTAAAGCAACCGAAATGTGGTTCTACAGAAGGATGCTGAGGATATCGTGGACCGAGATGTGAGCAATGATGAGGTTTTGGAAAGAACGGAAACGAAAAGGAAATTAATATTAAGCATCAAAAAGAGACAACTAAAGTTCCTGGGACATGCAATGAGAGAGGAGGGCTTGGAGAACCTGATACTAACAGGCCAGATAGAGAGAAAAAGAGACAAGGGAAAGCAGCGGATAACATATTTGAAGGGCCTGAGCAGATTGATGACAGAACGGGGTTTGCGTGATGTTACAGGAGAAACGTGCTAAGAGCCACCGGGGATAGAGAAACGTGAAAGGCCATGTTCTCCTACGTCCTGAAGGGACAAGGCAAGTAGAAGAAGAAGAATCCACTTTTAATCACTCATCACAATTTTCCTTTCATTTCACTCTCGATGTGGCCTAAAATACACCAAATGTAACCCTTATTGAAGGAAGAGCGTACTCATCCGAAGGAAAACAAGACGTTCAGTAAATATATACTGACTTAAATATAAATTATCAATATCTACTTTTCTCAAAAGAAAATAAATCCACTCAGATATCAGTAATTACTTATTCCAGAACTAAGTTAAATTTATAGATTCAAATATAATTAAATATTATTTAGCTATTTAAGAATCCTTTTAAAATTCGGTTTTCCGGTTACTTCTAAACGTCAATATTCTAATGTCGCCTCCCCGGTCTTTTGAACATGATTAGAGCTTTATCCTGTTTTGGATTCGGTTTCCGGCTACTACTAAATTATACTTCAACTCTATACTTATAACGTCTATTCCCCGGTCTTTTGAACAGGATTAGAACTTTATCCTTTGTTTCCTGTTTTGGATTCGGTTTCCGGCTCCTACTAAATTATACTTCAACTCTATACTTATAACGTCTATTCCCCGGTCTTTTGAACAGGATTAGAACTTTATCCTTTGTTTCCTGTTTTGGATTCGGTTTCCGGCTCCTACTAAATTATACTTCAACTCTATACTTATAACGTCTATTCCCCGGTCTTTGGAACAGGAGTAGAGGTTTATCCCTTGTTTCATATTTAGGATTGGGTTTCCGGTTTATTCTAAAATCTACTTCAACTCAACCCTTCTAACGTTTCACCTCCCACCACCACCACCAATCTTTTAAACAGGAGCAGAGTTTTACATTCTCTTTTCTGTTTAGAATTGAGATTCCGGTTCCTTCTAAAGTCTACTTCAAATCTACATTTCTAATGTTTCACCCTCCACCTAGTCTTGCAAACAGGAGTAAAGGTTTATCCTTTCTTTTCTGTTTAGGATTAGGGTTAAGGTTCTTTTTGAAGTCTACTTCAAATCTATACTTCTAACATTTCACCCCCAACCCCACCCGGTCTTTTAAACAAGAGTAGAGTTTCATCTCTTTTTTCTGTTTAGGATTGGATTTCCGGTTTCTAAAATCTACTTCAACTCTATACTTCTGACGTTTCACCTCCCCCCACCAGTCTTAGAAAACAGGTGTAGAGTTTTATCCTTTTTTTTTTTTTGTTTATGATTGGGTTTCCGGTTCCTTCTGATGTCTACTTCAAATCTATACTTCTGACGTCTACTCCTCTGTCTTTGAAACAGGTGAAGGGGCTTATACCTCGTTTCTCTTTTGGGTTGCATTTCCGGTCCCTTCTAAAGTTTACTTCAACTCTATACTCCTAATGTCTCCCGTGAACTCTGAAATTTTATTCTTTAATGAAATCTCAACCTCTTTTAGTCTAGAATTTGTTGTCTATTTTTCCAATTTTTTTTTGTTTTCTTACGCTAATACAACTCTAAACAGTAACCTTCTAACATGCGTGGCCATTGTATTAGTTGAATTTTAGTAATAAAAAAAATAGAATAATTTTCTATATTTCTGAGATCATGTTTTGGAATCATTTTCCCTATTTACATCCTCCAAGGTCACATGACCCATTGAATAAAACTGTTTATTCAATCCAGTGACTTGACCCAAAGAGTTTTGTGTTCAATGAACAAAAACTTACTGAGTTGATTTAAATGGAGATAACTCAGACATCTAGAAATGGTATAGCTTATGGAAAAGGAACAAGTGAGCGAAATAAATGGTTCAGTTCGAAATTCCAATCACCTGAAAGTTAGAACGTAAAACTGAAACCTTTTGAATATGACAACAAATATGAGGGAAACAGACCGAACAATGTCTATAGTGTAATTCTAAAACGAACCCGTCTAGAAAATAAGTCCTATTTCGAAAATACAATTACATACCCACATACACGTCATATTAAAACACGTCCAAACTCTTTTTTTTACTCAATAACAGACAACATTACAAACATAGCAAAACGATTGTTTACACAAAAAAAATCTGTTGGTTAGAAATTAATATGTGAAATATTTGACCAATCAGAGAAAACTGAAACCCTGTTTTGCTCCAGCATTTAGTCGGAAAAAATTCTGATAAAACCCCACAAATTTCAACTTTCAAAGGTGCGACTATTTTCAAGCCGAAGAAAGATGTGGTTCTTTCCCGACAGCCCGTACCGAAAGAAGCATATCGGCGACTTCAATAATCAACCACAACAACAACAGCTTGCATGCGTCAGTGAATCTTGGCTGATGACCAGTCGGTAACTTCAAGTGAATCCTCTCCAACAACAAACAAGTGCACTGAATTGTTTGGAATTCAGACGTTCAGAATTGTAATATATATATATATTTAATCATGTCACCCCAAGCAAGGCATTCTACTGCCACTATAGCGCAGGGGGTTACATAGAGCGATTGGGTATGGGAAATGTCAGAAGGAGGGTGGTAGACGACTTAGGATGTACATAAGGAGAGAGTTGGAGAGAGTGGGTGTGAGTTAGTGTGCTAGGAGGTGTCTATTGACCTTACATTTAAACTCCTGGAGGTTGTAGCCGTCAGGGAAGCAATCATGCGGTAGGGAATTCCACAGGTGGGAAGTGCGAGGAAAGAAGCTGTTGGAGTAGAAATTGCGGTTACATTTCATCGGTTTCACTGTAAAAGGGTGGGACCTAGTTGTCAATCTAGTATCTCGTGCAAATTCATATCTAGGGGGCACCAGTGATTTAAGTTCGTCAGAGCAGAAGCCATGATAGTATTTATAGAAGAGGCATAGGGATGCCACGTCATGCCGGTGATAGAGATACTGCAGGCGGTTAGCCAAGTCGGTATCAATCACATTACAGATTTTTCGCTGTATTTTGTCAAGAACCCCGAGGAGAATAGAAGGGGCATCCGACCAGATGTGGCAGCAGTACTCAATACACGGGCGGATGGTGGATGTATATAATTGCAGGATAGATTCAGACGAAAAGAATTTTCGGGCTCTGCACAGAGAGCCGACTTTCATAGATGCGGATTTAACAATGGATTCGACGTAGTCATTCCACTTGAGGTCCGCTGAGAGTGTCAGGCCAAGCAGGCGTAGTGATTTACTCTCTGGGAGGCATGCTACTAATGATTATCATTATTAAACAGTGTAGGACAGGGGGGGTCAGGTGCTTAATGGACACCCGCGTTTATTTGAAAGGATCTGGCAGTTCAAAATAAAATTCATTTCACCATTTAATACAAATGATTAGATTAAATGAAACAATCTTCCTATCATACCGTAGCCCTGAAAATTGCTTAGAATGCCAGCAAACCAAATTCTGTCAAACGTTTTCGAAATATCTCCAACTAGAACTCAATATTATTATCAAAGAGCTTGATATACATATTTATTTATGACCGTTAGCTCATCAGCAGTAGACATGTCGAGGTAGAAGCTAGTTGTCAGTGAGTAGTTGTCAGTGAGTACATCATAAGATGTCATAGGCTTAAACACTTCAGCACTCATTAGCCCTTTCGAATAATTTGCCGAAAAGCGGTGAGTGGTCAAATGACATAAATCACAGAACAAGTACCAATCCGCACGTTGAATTATAGAATTATTTTCTATTGGTAGGAGATTCTTGACTGGTTGGAGAGCAGAAAGAGATGATTACAGACATCGCCACGTAATCAGCGTTGGCAAGAGTACAGAGCTGCATAGAACGAAATAATTCAGGGATATTTTTTTAATCGTGTCACTCCAAGCAAGGCATTCCACTGCCACTATAGCGCAGAGGGTTACATAGAGGGATTGGGTATAGGAAATGTCAGAAAGAGGGTGATAGACGACTTAGGATGTACATAAGGAGAGTGCTGGAGAGACTGTGTGTGTGAGTTAGTGTGTTAGGATGTGTCGATTGACCCTACATTTAAACTCCTGGAGGTTGTATCCGTCGGGGAAGCAAGCATGCGGTAGGTAATTCCACAGGCGGGAAGTGCGAGGAAAGAAGCTGTTGGAGTAGAAATTGCGGTTACATTTCATCGGTTTCACTGTAAAAGGGTGGGACCTAGTTGCCAATCTAGTATCTCGTGCAAATTCACATCTAGGGGGCACCAGCGATTTAAGTTCGTCAGAGCAGAAGCTATGAAAGTATTTATAGAAGAGGCACAGGGAAGCCATGTCACGCCGGTGAGAGAGATACTGCAGGCGGTCAGCCAAGTCGGTATCAATCACATTACAGATTCTTCGCTGTATTTTGTCAAGAACCCCGAGGAGAATAGAAGGAGCACCCGACCAGATATGGCAGCAGTACTCAATACACGGGCGGATGGTAGATTTATATAAATGCAGGATAGATTCAGGCGGAAAGAATTTCCGGGACCTGCACAGAGAGCCGACTTTCATAGCTGCGGATTTAGCAATGGATTCGACATAGTCATTCCACTTGAGGTCCGCTGAGAGTGTCCGGCCAAGCAGGCGTAGTGCTTTACTCTCTGGGAGGCATGCCTGTTCCATGCTAATGGGGGGGTGCGGTTCTCTATGGTGGTTAATTGACAGCAGCTTCGTTTTGGAAGAATTACACAAAAAAACATACACGACTGAATTTCCTTGACGTGTTTATGAAATCGAACATAAAAAACAGAGTTTATGTATACTCGACCCAAATAAATCGTTTTAGACTCAAATATCGACTAAATTTTAGCAATCATTGAACGGAATAAATGCTAACAGATATTTCCATAGTAATTGCTCTGATGTGCTTACATTGTTATTTTATTCCTCCCTCCCACAGACAAAATATACATATGGAAACTAGTTAGGAATTCTTAGAGACTCTGAGTATTACGGTGGCTGTATTAAGAATGATAAGTAAGAACATGTTTTTTTATATAAGGAATACTGTGCTATGTTTGGGTCAGTAATTATGTTTCGCTAAGTTTAAGATAAGACAGATTGAAAGCCAGCCTTCTCACATCCCCTTTTGATCTTGTGTCACGTTTTCGTATTTTCAAAATAAATTTTGCTTTTCTATATAGTACCTAGACTTTGTGAATTAAGTACTAGATAGACGGAAATCTCTCATCATTTTACAGTAGAATTTCGCCAGATGTAACCGTAACTTCTATGCTAACAGTTTCTTCTCTCGCACTCCACGCTAGAGAAACTTGATTCCTTCTTCTTCGTTCCCAGTCACTGTTGATTTTCGAAAATGTAAATGCAATGTCAGTGGTTATCTTCTATCTTCTTATTCTTATATTTTTTATCTCTCTAATAATGTTTCGATTTTTCTTATTTTTCACCGTCAGTAATCCCTTGAGTCGTTAGCGCCTTACTTCTGTTGAAATGATATAAGTATATGACTTAAAAATAAATGACTATTCTTCAACTAGGCAAATGCCTATAGAATCAAATACAATAAACAAATATTTACTATCACCGAAACAAATAAATACTTATAAACTTACTAGTAGCACAGCCCGGCGTTGTTCGGGTGTAATAAAAGCTTTAAAACTAATCCATGGTCCTGGAGCTCAGACTCTTTGGGCGTTGGCACGAAAGACTAAAAAGCAATAGTTGTTTCCAGTTAAAGCGAAACCGTATACTGAAAGAAAAATGTATAGATGTAAGTCAAATTTTGATTTCCTAGTATCGATATCAAATAAGTTTTTTTCGTCGTAAACTGAATTTTGAAGGCTAAATAAGTCCTCTGAGTAAATGGTATCATGGCTGAGACTAAGAACTATAATTATACCTACTTAGAGCCAAACTCGAAGCAAAAACTAAAATAAAAGGGCTGAAAAAAATACAGACATACGGGCAGATAAATAGACACACACACAAACATCTTGCCTTTTATAGATATATTATTGATTTTCTGCACTATAGTAAGAACTGCAACCTTGAAACTTCTGAATATTGTTTCTTATGTCTTTGTCTATGAGTGTATCAAATTTGATTAAAATCGGACCACTCCTTCCATAACCCGATTTTTTTGATTATCAATTTTCGATATTTATCGGGGATACCTCGACACAAAACCTAGCTGAGAACACTCTCAGACGCTAATAGTACAACTGTGTAAATTTTCGAGAAAAACGGTTCAGCCGTTTCAGAGTCTATAGGTAACGGATACAGACACACATAGACACACACATACACACACACACACACAGACAAAGTTCCATTTATAAATAAGTTTAGATATTCAACTACGGCAGTGGTTTGAATATATTTTAAAGTCCTACATTGAGTGAATCTAGGCAGCTTTCAAGCTTTACCACTGATTTAGTTCTCAACCAAATTTAAAATATTTTACAGTGTTAGGTAGAACATCTCCTTAGCTACATTTTTTTTTAAATTAAGAATTTTGGTTCAGTAAAAAAAAAATACTTCAAAATCTGCAAATTTCGAAAAGGACTCTAACTTTATAAGAACATAAATGACTAACACTTCTAATAATAAATCTTATATTCATAACTTTTTTCTGTTTAATATTTTTGCATACGGTTTTCAACATTTAAATTCTGGTGATATCTTTTATCATTTTTGTCAATCAAACTTTGCTTATCCCTTATCATTTTAACAGAATTGATTATCAGAATTAATCATAAATAATCAATTTTTTTACTGTTTTTTAATCAATTACATATATATTTTTTTCTTTTTAATATTTTTGAATGCGGTTTTCAGCATTAAATTTATATTAAATTAATAGCAATGCCTCGAAAAATCATGGATTACTTGGAAAAATGTGCGCATGAAAAGTAATATTCTTAAGATTATATTAAACCTGGTGAAGAACAGGACAAGTTATTAAACCTGGAAAAGATATTCTACTGCAGTAAAAATAAGAAATGTCTTACTTAAATATTACAGCTAAAAATAAAATTTGAATGCAATATTTTAAGTAAGAAATTTCTTATTTTTTACTTCACTAGAATATCTTGTCCTTTACTTTTCCAGATTTAATAACTTGTCCTGGGTTTTTTTCAGATTTAATATAAACTTAAGAATATTACTTTTCATACGCGCATATTCCATGTAATTACAAATGACCAATATTTAAAATCAAGCAAATGTTTAAAAAAACTAAATATAATGGAGAAATATTTACCTACAGATTAAAATATAAACAATCAGTATTTACCTATTCCGAAATCATGTAATTTTTTTACATTCATGCATAAATGACTGCATATTTACCAAATATTTATTTATGTCTGAACCAAATGTTTTAAATGAACAAATGTTTATGAACACATAGATAAATGACCGATATTTACTCGTCTTCGAAACAATAAAATGCTAATGGATCATATATAAACGACCAATATTTACCTATCGCTGAAGCAATTAAATTCTTATGAAACAAAATATAACTGACTGACATTTACCTATCTCCGAAACAAATAAATGGTCATAGACTTAAGGATAAAAAATCAATATTTATCCATTCACAGATCAAAACATGAGCTCAAATATAATAGACTAATATTTTATCCATTTTGGTTCAAATAGATTATGGATTCAAATATAAAAAGACCAATATTTATCCACACCCGCATCAAATAAAATATTATGGATTCAAGTCTAAAAGACCAATATTTATCCATCCCCGGATCAAATAAAAGCTTATGGACTCAAATATAAAAGACCAATATTTATCCAACCCCAGATTATATAAAAGCTTATATACTCAAATATAAATGACCAATAGTTATCCATCCACGGATCAAATAAAAGCTTATTGACTCAAATATAAAAGACCAATAATTATCCATCCCCAGATCAAATAAAAGCATATGAACTCAAATATAAAAGACCAATAGTTATCCATACCAGATCAGAAAAAAGATTATAGATTTAAGTATAATCCAGCAATATTTATTTATCCCCAGATCAAATACAAGCTTATGGATTCTAATATAAAAGACCAATATTTATCTATTCCCGGATCAAATAAAAGCTTATGGACTCAAATATAAAAAGACCAATAATTATCCATCCCCAGATCAAATAAAAGCATATGAACTCAAATATAAAAGACCAATATTTATCTATTCCCGGATCAAATAAAAGCTTATGGATTCAAATATAAAAAGACCAATATTTATTCACACCCGGATCAAATAAAAGATTATAGATTCAAGTATAAAACAGCAATATTTACACCCGGATCAAATAAAAGCTTATGGACTCAAATATAAAAAGACCAATAATTATCCATCCCCAGATCAAATAAAAGCATATGAACTCAAATATAAAAGACCAATATTTATCTATTCCCGGATCAAATAAAAGCTTATGGACTCAAATATAAAAAGACCAATATTTATTCATCCCCAGATCAAATGAAAACTTATGGGCTCATGTATAAAAAAACAATATTTATCGATTTCCAGATTAAATAAAGCTTATAGATTCAAATAAAAATGTTCAATATTTATCTGAAATCTAAATGATCAATATTTATTTTCGTGCAAAATAAATGCTAAAAAAATTGGGTAAAATCGGTCAATAAAAACTGATAGACTCAAGTCTATCTCTAGAGAATTGAGAATTCTTTTGTACATTTAGTGGCCTTGCAATAATTGGTACGTTGTAAAATGCATCAACCCATCTTAATCGCTTATATTTCGAACATTGTATACAGAGTATCATCATATAGATTTTAGTTTAAATCGATGTTTTACATCAAAGCGACGAACATCGTTCAAAGAGAAATCTCACGCACATCATTTCCCATCATTTCTTGATATTTATCTACCTTCTTACGGAAACGGAAAGCAGCTCAAGGTCTTTTTTAAAGTGGGATCTCCGAACCCTTAAGGTCAGCCAAACATATAATCCGTAGACCTTGTCTGGGCTTCTTTCCGCCTGGAAGCAGAGAGTCCAAAGATGTGAGTTCGTGACGGAAATCTTTCAAACCCTCTTTAAACATGTCTGATCACTCACTGTTCTTTATTGCTACAAATGCTGCAAAAAATCTTCAATGTGTGTCAAAATTTTTACCTTTCTTAAACCAAACGTATCGCATACAAAATACGTTATTTTTTTTTCAATGAACTCTTTTCAATGATAGAATCAATAAACAAAACGATACCCAGATGTTATATCAGTTCTCACAAAACAATTGTTAGAAAAATATACTTAATGCCATCTGAAAAATAACTGAAAGAAAATGTTGTTCACTTCGGTTTGTTTTGTTTTACGGCTTATCAACCCCAATGGGTTATTTAATTCCAACAAAATTGTTGCAATAGATTCGTATGAATAAAATATGTATTCTTTGTAAAAATCTGTTTGTAAATCAGGTTTCATTGACGTATTTTTGTAAAGAATGTTTTATCGAGAGTCAGATCTGTTACTGGTATACATATTTTTTCTTAAAAAATATATTGCTCTTAATTTCTTTTCTTCAAACATGTATTATTGGTAATATTTTTCCCCATAAAGTATTGCTAGAATTTTCACTATACAAATCTATTTTTATGATTTCACAGTGTTTTGACCCCAGTTTGTGGGTGCTGTTAACTATTTACCCATAGCTGAGACCCTAACAGTTGCTACCACACTGGATCATGGTGGATCTGGGAACAACAGCAATTAAGAGGTAGTTCCACGCTCCTCAAAACTTCCAAAACTGCATCTGACCTTACTGCCAGATGCAGTTTATCGTCAAACCTTGGATTCGGATGTAGTTTATTGTCGTAATCAGGACGCAAAAAATGTGCAACGAACTAAAATAAAGATTAAACTGGAGTAGATGTTTATCTCGTTTTTCCTGTTTAGGATTGGAGTCTGGTTCCTTCTCTTAAAGATAACCCATTTTCTTTCAACCCCAGTAGCATCTAGCATTTTAGAGGCATTATTTCTTTGCTTAGAGTGAATTGATTTTAAAAAAAACATGACAATACTCATAATACAGTAGAAACGACCTTTTTAGATGTATTTAAAACAAAACTCTTCTAATGTCATCCAAAGACAAAAAGAGAAAAAATATTTTGTGTAACCTAATAGAATACACATTGATGTGACAATGGTCATAATAAAATCAAATGCGATCTTTTTAAATGTAATTGAAACTAAACTCACCTAATGCCATGTAATTACAAAATAAAACATTCTGCCTGATCCTGAAAAATACACTATGATCAGACAGTTAATATGATACAATCGAAAGCGATCTTTTTAATTTAGATAAATAAACTTTTCTAGTGCCAACTTAGGGCATTAAACAGGTCAAACATTTCGTATGACCCCATAAAAATACATGTTCATTAGACAATTGTCATTATAAAAACATATCTTTTAAGAAAAACGCGACTGATGCCATCTGATAACAAAACGACGAACAAAGATATGACCCAATAAATATACCCTTAGATATGACAATTGTCGTGATATAATCAAAAGCGATATTTATTTAATATCAATTAAATTAAACTCTCTTCATACCATTTAGAAATACAAACATATAAATACTTTTGATGAACTCTGTAAATAAATTCTGTCCGAGACTTTTTCGAAAGTCGAACGTGACATACTTTCTTTTCTTTTTCGGATCTCTGTGTCGCACTTTCCGTCTTCTGTTAGATCATTTCCCAGGTATTTAAATCTTTGCACCTGCTTGATTTTAGTATCCCTCGCCTGTATTTGTCATTTTGGACTGCTCTTTTTGCTGATGACCATGCATTCTGTTTTCTTGCAGTTTATTTGTAGTTCTTTTTTGTCACTCTTCAGCTGCCTTCTGTAGGAGATTTTGTAGTTTCCTTTCCGTGTCTGCAATCAACACTGTATCATCTGTTGTTCAAATTGTGGCCTCCGATTACAAATCCTAGCATAAGATCTAGGGTCCTCAGAATAGTCTCGCTGTACAAGTTGAATAGATCTGGTGAAAAGATACATCCTTGTCTTACGCTCCTTTCTATCTTTGTATGTCTGCTGAATTCGTTACCTGTCCGTATGCAGGCAGTTTGCAGCTAGTAGAGATTCTTGATTACTCTTATGTCTTTCCCAAATATGTTGAGGCTGCTGAGCATCTCCATCAGTTCTTTGTGGCGTATTTAATGATACGAAATATACTCGACTGCACTCGAATCGAGCAAGCGTCGACTTAGCAAAATAATATAAATTTAACTACCAAGTGGATTAAAACGTTCATTCGTAAATTTGGTGATATATAGTGGTAATGAGTTCAATCTCTGGCCCGTAGATTAAATAAAGGGTTCCCTTCAGAATTCCTTTTGGGTTACCCGGGTTGATATACATTTGATAAACTCGAAACGTTGTGACAATAACATGAATCGGAGTCTATATAATTAGAAAGTAAATTTTAATATTATATATTTTTTTATCACTGAGCAAATCATTTTATAAATCATCAGCTATAGAGCAGGTCCCAGTTTTATATGCAAATCGTGTTTCTTCAGGTATATCCATTGATTCTCAGAAATTGTGACTGGAATCACCAGGCAGCTTTCTGTACGGTCACTGAAGTTAAGCAATGCCGTAGATGGGTAACAACTTAGAAATACCAGGTGCTGTGAGCTTGGGTGTGCGGATGGTGTAATGATACTGGCTCGGAATATTTTCAAAAACAATATTTCAAAAAGGGAATCTAATCTGTTGATCTTAGTCTAATTTCTTCTTGTACTATAGTCCGTTGTGGTGCAGTGGATATCGGAAATCGGAGAACTGAGTTCGAATTCCAGTTAAATTCGTTGCATTCACTTATGCGCAAATACCCTTGGGAAAGGTATTAATCCATTTCTTTCCCCGGTTATGGATCAAATAACAGGACACTAAGGTAATGACAATCTACTGCAGGCAGATCTTCTGCCTAGCCAGTCATGGATCAAAAGGGACATGATCACATAAGCGTGTATCACGTAGGACATATAACTGACTGATGTAGATAAAAGAACTTAATAGCAGCACGGATACGGTTCTATAGCCTTGGTTGGCAACCAGTCTACAGCAAAAAGAAATGGCAACCTTCTGCCTAGTCAGTCATGGATCAAAAGGGACATGATCACATAAGCGTGTATCACGTAGGACATATAACTGACTGATGTAGATAAAAGAACTTAATAGCAGCACGGATACGGTTCTATAGCCTTGGTTGGCAACCAGTCTACTGCAAAAAGAAATGGCAACCTTCTGCCTAGTCAGTCATGGATCAAAAGGGACATGATCACATAAGCGTGTATCACGTAGGACATATAACTGAGTGATGTAGATAAAAGAACTTAATAGCAGCACGGATACGGTTCTATAGCCTTGGTTGGCAACCAGTCTACGGCAAAAAGAAATGGCAACCTTCTGCCTAGTCAGTCATGGATCAAAAGGGACATGATCACATAAGCGTGTATCACGTAGGACATATAACTGACTGATGTAGATAAAAGAACTTAATAGCAGCACGGATACGGTTCTATAGCCTTGGTTGGCAACCAGTCTACGGCAAAAAGAAATGGCAACCTTCTGCCTAGTCAGTCATGGATCAAAAGGGACATGATCACCCAAGCGTGTATCACGTAGGACACTTAACTGACAGATGTAGATAAAAGAACTTAATAGCAGCACGGATACGGTTCTATAGCCTTGGTTGGCAACCAGTCTACTGCAAAAAGAAATGGCAACCTACTGCAGGCAAATCTTCTGCCTAGTCAGTCATGGATCGAAAGAGACATGATCACCCAAGCGTGTATCACACTGAACTGACTGATTGCAATTAATAAAGATACTAATTAAACATCCAAAATAGAGTCAATTATTAAATTTCATAACGAATAAAAACATTAAATACAATTTCTATCGCAAATTGCTTTTCTCTTACGGGATATGTATTTGGCAATTTTTAAAAATCCTCCTATCATTTCAGAAAGACTCTTTTAGAGCGGGGGGCCGCTTGGCAATCAATCAGTTAGGTGCCATACGTGAAACACGCTTTGGGCGATCATGTCTCGAAAGAGACATGACTGACTGGGCAGAAGGTTATCCCGCAATAGGTTGCCATTGCTTTCTACAGTAGACTGGTTGCCAACCAAAGCTATAGAACCAAATCTGTCCTATTATTTAATCTCTAATTGGAGGGAAGAGATGGCTTAATACCTTTTCCAAGGGTATTTGTGCGTAAGTGAATGCAAGGGATTAAACTAGAATTCGAACTCGGCTCCCCGAGTTGTCGTTCCGAGTCGATATCTACTGCACCACAACGCACATCCTTGGCAATACCAGGTGCTATAAGCTTGAATGTGCGGGTGGTGTTATGGATAAGTGCTCAGAATTAGAAATCGGAAAACTAAGTTCCAGCAAGAGGAGACCCTCTGACGCACAATCTTCAACGGGAAGACTAAAAATTTGTTCCAAGGGACGTCATACAGAAAATCGAGGGACGACTCCCAACCCGCTCTTTGGTGACAGTGAGATAATCTGCTGATCGGAGGTTCCTGGGGAGAGGGGAAGTGGAAGGAGATATCACAGCATGGTCAGAGTTGCCAAAAGGGTAAAGCTGCAAGGCTTGGCAACAGTTAGGGATAGAAGTGATAGAACAGGGATAGAACTGACTCTCTGAAATCTAGAAATCTAGCAGAGAGTCAGTTCCATTAGGGTTATTAGAGAAAAGTGTAGTTAAATCCACGACTTGCGTAAAGGATTGGGTGATTGAAAGGTTTATGGTATGGACACCGGCTAGATCTGTGACAGTTTTTTTTTCAACCACTTGACGTGGAGGGCATTAAAGTCTCCAAATATAATTATATGAGCAAATTGATGAAAGGAAATGGCCTTACCTATATTGTTCGAAGTGCTGTCAACTCTCTAAATAAAGGTTTATTTTGACGATGCTCCAAGGATTTTTGACAGAATACAGATTTGGCGAACACGCGTGTCTTTCGACAACTCGACTATCCTTTTGTGTTACCCGGGTTGATATACATCTGATAAACACGAAACGTTGTGACAATGAAGGAGAGCGGTAGAGAAAGAAAAAAAGATAGCTAACCGAGCTTAGTAGAGAGAGACGGAGATACATGTAGGAATGGTCTGGAGATTCAAGGGAAATCACCCTAGTTAGAGGGAGATGTTCGCTGACATAAACGCTAGATCTATACATACGAACATTGGAGTCCTTCCTAAAGAGTGGAAAATAAAAAGGGATATAGAAATCAGAGAACGAAAAAGAAGAGTCAAGGTTAGTTTCACAGTGGGCTAGGATGTCAGGTGAGTTCACTTGGAGATGTACTTATATTTATATGATAAATATACCAATGAATTATGATTAATGAGTAGATTAATATAGATAAATTTACATTAGTTTATTTGCTATATAATTATTAGAAATGTTTGCCATCTGAAATTTGAGGGCGCATTGGGATAGCGAACAAATCTTTCTAATTGGAATCCATCTGCAAGCAAAGGTGTATGTGCATATGCTGAAAATTAAACAGAACTATTTACCGCCATTGATGGTTTGAATGTGTCTAAAATCTCACGACGCCATATTTTGAAACGTTTAAAAACATGCACGAAACCTATTCTGAAGCCGAATTACCTATAAAAACGTATTATTTAACCGGAAAGCGCCTGAAAATGGAGTTTATTATTATTCACGGACGAGTGCAACGTGATCCCGACGGAGGACGAAAGTGACGGCGTTTAGAGGCGGACCCTACGTCTATTCGGGAGGCGAGAAGGCGAGTTACGTACGCGGCACGACTTATTCGAAATAAATTGGTTGGCTTCTGGAGAATTGCTTATGGCGTCAAAATGAAATCTTCTGTCTAGATCGACTTCCTAAATACCAATTTCCCTGAAATGGATCAAGAAAGGGGAAAAAAGGACTCTGGCATTCAACCGACAAACGCTATTCCTGCATAACAATGCTGAAGTTGATTCTGTTCTGACATCCCGTTGGACACTCAACTAAATTAGGGTTTTTAAAAATAGTCAAGTTGTCGAAAGACACGCGTGTTCGCCAAATCTGTATTCCGTCAAAAATCCTTGGAGCATCGTCAAAATAAACCTTTATTTAGAGAGTTGATTGTTTAAGCGCTGCTCAGATGTGGCACAAGGCCGAAAGTATGGGTTATCTAGTGAGAATCGAACTCACTACTCAATTGTAATAGATTCTAACGAGACGAGCGTGCTAACCATTACACAACGCCAAAGAAACTATTTCCCAATACATATATTAATTAAATGCAGTTTTTATCCGAATATGAAGCAATCTTAATTGTAAAAGCATCACTCCTAAAGAATTTCTAAATTTAACTTTTTCTCTGGAGAATAGCATGCTAGAAGTCATTAGAAAACGAGTGGGAATTATATTCGCAAATAATCTTGCTTTCGACTGAGTTATTTGACAACGTTTGCTAATGACTTGCTTTGCGTGTCATTTCTTTTGAATGACTCATTGTGTGGTCATTATCATTCACATTTTATAAATGAGATTACGACTTGATATAATGGAGATTGGCTTGGGATGGGAATACTGATCAGAATTCGCATTTTAATCATGTTTTGTTACGTTCACTTTCGCGTAAATACCATTGGGAAGGCTATGAGTCCATCTCATATAATCTCTCAGCTATGTGTGAAACAGCAGAGTAGATTGGGCTCTTCATCCTTGGTTGACAACCAGCCTAGGAGAATAACTCTGAATTGCATATATTGCGCTGGCGAAATCTATACTTCATTCACTTAACGGAAAGATTACTGAATTTACGATCCCTATTAGGGGCGATATTATTTTATAAATTCACAGGAGTTTAAGTTTTGTCTGTGTGATGCAGTGGATATCGGCTCGCAACGAGTAATCAGAGCGCCGAGTTCAAATTCCAGTTGAATTCGTTCCATTCACTTAAGCGCAAATAACCTTGGGAAAGGTATTAATCCGTCTCTTCCCTCAAGCTATGAGTTAAATAGCAGGACAGATTGGGTTTTATAGCCTTGGATGGCAACCAGTCTACCGCAAAAAGAAATGGTAAATTACTGAGAAAAAATATTTTGCACAGTCAATAATATCTCTTTCGCGACATGATCGCCCAAGCGTATATATATATATATATATATATATATATATATATATATATATATCCTGTCATGGAGAGAGGGTAAAATAGCGAGGCTGTGTCGATTTAGTTCATTCTCTTTACTACCAGTTATTAAACTTTACTAACAGCTATAAAAGCTCTTGCAACGTGTTTGCTCTTTAACGGTGAATTATTATTTTATGTTTTTGCAAAAATTATGCCGTCAGGTAGTGAAGAATATATATATATATATATATATATATATATATGTGTGTGTGTGTGTGTGTGTGTGTGTGTGTCTGTGAAAAGTGTATGTATATAATTATAAATAACAATATATATATATATATATATATATATATATATATATACAATTTGTTATATATATTATATTGTTTACATATTATATATGCGTGGTACTTATTTAAAAGCGCTCAATATGAGTGATAGAGCAGACACTACACTATCACCATATGTACGGCGTCTAAAAGACAGAAATATTTCACCAACTATAAGCTGGAAAATACTGAAAAAAGCACCTGCAAAAAAATGCCTACTTGGCCTACATGAGAAAGTAGCAATTATATCTCATACCCCACAAAAGAACTTACTAAACACGAGATCAGAACTAATTTCCAAATGCAGACATGGAAATAAATACCTATTATCACAATTTATACCAAACGGTTAAAAAAAAATCACACGTCTCTGCCATAGTAAAATTAATAATTAATACACTACAAATAAACACTAACAAGCATTACAAATTAGAATTTCTACCATTTAAATATACGCAACCACAAAAAATTAAAAAACAAGCCAATAACCGTCCTTAAAACAAAAAATAACAATACAGCCTTAAATAAAATAATAGCAATTCTGACCTATCATTGTTTCACGCAGAACCCATCAGAAGTACATATGAACGTACGAGAAATCGACAACTGTCCACGCGTCAACATCGCTACACTATTCGAATACACCAACTGAATGCCTATGTATGTGTGCAACGGCACACATATACATATATATATCGAACCCCGCACGATTCGCATGTGTATGTTTATGCAAGCCGCAGTGAGCGAACGCCCGTGCGTGTGTGTGTGTGTGTGTGTGTCCTTGCGCGCGTTGATGGGTGTACAAATGTATGTATATATATATATATATGTCTGCGTCTGTCGTGACGACAGATTTCCCCCACTTCCACAAAATTACACGAATATACACAACCCTACATAGAACTAATTTTTAAAAAAAAATAATCAGTTTGTCTGACGATCGCAATATATATATTCCATTTTTAAACGAGTTATTAAACGACATAAGTTTCTACCATGAGTGGTGTTTTCAGGCGATTTACAATAACTTATGGTTGCGTAATAACTCGTTTACAAATGGAATATATATATATATATATATATATATATATATATATATATATATATATATATATATATATATTCCATTTGTAAACGAGTTATTACGCGATTTTAAATTATTGCAAATCGCCTGAAAACACCACTCATGGTAGAAACCTAGGTCGCGTAATAACTCGTTTACAAATAAAAAATATTTAAAAGTTCTACAATATAATCTTAATACAAATGTGCACTGGTCTAATTTTATTATGACCAAAAAGTAAGTAATTAAACAATGTATATATATATATATATACAATGGTCTTTATTATAAGGAAGAGGATAAACAAATTGATATATATATATATATATATATATATATATATATATATATATATTTACTTAGGGCTGAATATTTTCTAGGTTTATATATATATTGTTTCGATTACAAAGACGACAAAATTCAAACATAAACTTTAGTGACTGAAACATTGCTTATATATGGCTATTTGAAAAGATGAATTAAAATTCATTAACACTGTTTATATATTTCAGGATGTACTTATGACAATTATTCCATAGGAATTTCAATCAATCATTATATATATATATATATAATGATTGATTGAATTTCCTATGGTATACTTGTCATAAGTACATCCTGAAATATATATATATATATATATATATATATATATATATATATCCTCACAATTATAATAAAGAATATATGGATATATATATATATCCTCACAATTATAATAAAGACCAGTGTGTGTTTATTTGTATATATATAAATCATCCGTATACAAGCCTGTTTTGCTGTATTACAGCTTGTAAGTGCGGCTAAAATAACCCTTCGCTACAAGCCTAGACTGAAACCCGACTGATTTTTTAGCTGTTGGAGATCTACCCACCACACTATTGGCGAAAGAGATTTCATAGAGTCTAATGTTTTACAGAATGTAAAAACGCCATCAGTCAAGAGTGTTCAATTCCGTAACCGAATCGAAAGCGTTCAACACGATGACCAGAGTACATGGCTACTGTTTATGAAAATTCCCTTTTTCCACAGTGCACAATCAGCTAGCATAATCCTTTCAAATATTACCCTTCATTTATCACGGCAGGTGTACACTCGAATTTAAAGAAAACGCAAAATGAATATAATGCTGGCTTCACTTTTTAAGGAAGTAGATATAAAGTAAACAGTTTTCTGAAAAAAAGGGGATATTTTTATAGAATTCTATAACTTTAGTCCCAGAAACGTTCTTTTTCGACAAATTAGCAAAGCCGAACAAAATTATGGAATTATTTAAATATTTAAATTTGTTTAACTAGAATTTTTAAAAACATATTATTTAAGCTGTGCGTTGTGGCGCAGTGGATACCAACTCGGAACGAGAAATCGGGAAGCCGAGTTCGAATCCTAGTCGATTTCCTTGCATTCACTTACGCGCAAATACCCTTGGGAAATGTATTAATCCGTCTATTCCCTCCAGTTATGGGTTAAATAACAGGACAGATTGGGTTTTATAGCCTTGGCTGGGAACCAGTTTACCGCCGAATGTAATGGCAATCTACTGCGGGATAATCATCTGACCAGTCAGTCATGTCTCTTTCGAGACGTGATCGCCCAAGCGTGTATCACATATGGCACTTAACTGATTATTTAAACGATTGTTAGATTATTACATTTGCTGATTTTTTTTTCTTTTATGCGTTGTGTCTTTTCAGGACGTGGGCGATTATGATTTTCTTCCTGTCCTTTATAAGTCTTAGCCATGTTTCTTATCCCTACTAATTTTGAAGGACACTTCGATGTAATTTAATGGCTAGCGAGCCTGTTTCGTTACATCAATTATGAGTGCGTTCGATCTTCGATGAATGCTTTCGGCCTTGTGCTTCATCAAAGCTACGCTTAGAAAATTTAGAGAGGAACCTCGACATGGCGTAACGGCTATCGTGCTTGGCTCCCTAGAACCTATTACACCTGAGTAGTGAGTTCAATCTTCACTGGGTACCCATTACTTTCGGTCTTGTGCCACATCCAAGCGTCGCTTAGAAAATCAACTCTCCTAATTGCGAATTATTATTAATTATACATTATTACATAATTATTGCCGCATGACGTTGAAACACTGGCTCTCGCACCATCAACGAAGTTAAGCAACGTCGAACTTAGTCATTATTTAAATGAATGAACGCTTCTAGATGCCAAGTTCTTACTGGCTTAGAATTGTTATTCAGAAAGACGAATTTTAATTCCAGTTGGGTTCCTTATATTCACTTAAGCGCAAATACCATTAAAAAAAGGTATGAATCTTCCCTCAGCTATGGGTTAATTAGCAAGGCTTGAATTACTAAACACTTATTAATAAAAAAGGATTTTGCAACCTAAAAATATATTTTCTAGCTTTAAAAAAAACTTACAAAGGGTTAGTAATAACCCTTTGTAAGTTTTTACAATAATAAAAATTGTAAATAATTATAATAATAAAAAAATTGTAAATAATTATAATAATAAAAATAAAAATTGTAAATAATTATAATAATAAAAATAATAAATAAAAAAACATAATTATTTCAATATAGACAATTTTAATTGTATTTTAATTGAAAAAGATGTAACTGCAATAAATAAAGTTTTTGCATTTAATCGAAGTTTTAATTGTATTTTAATTGAAAAGATATAACTGCAATAAATAAAGTCTTCACATTTAATCGAAGAAATTTTAATTGTATTTTAATTGAAAAAGATGTAACTGCAATAAATAAAGTCTTCGCATTTAATCGAAGAAATTTTAATTGTATTTTAATTTAAAAAGATATAACTGCAATAAATAAAGTTTTCGCATTTAATCGAAGAAATTTTAATTGTATTTTAATTGAAAAAGATGTAACTGCAATAAATAAAGTTTTCGCATTTAATTGAAGAAAGTTTTATCTAAACTTATTTATAAATGAAACTTTGTGTGCGTGTCCATGTGTGTGTGTCCGTTACCTATAGACTCCGAAACGGCTGAACAGATTTTCTTGAAAATTTACACAGTTGTACTATAAGCGTCTGTGAGTGTTCTTAGCTAGGTTTTGTGTCGAGCTACCCCCGATAAATATTGAAAATTGATAATCGAAAAAATCGGATTATAGAAGAAGTGGCCCGATTTTAATCAAATTTGATACACTCATAGACAAAGACATAAGAAACGATATTCAGAAGTTTCAAGGTTGCAGTTCTTGCAATACTGCAAAAAATCGATTATATATATATATATATCTATATAAAAGGCAAGATGTTTGTGTGTGTGTCTGTTTATCTGCCTGTATGTCTGTATTTTTTCAGCCTTTTATTTTAGTTTTTGCTTCGGGTTTGCTCTAAGTAGGTATAATTGCAGTTCTTAGTCTCAGCCATGATACCATTTACTCAGAAGACTTATTTAGCCTTCAAAATTCAGTTTACGACGAAAAAAACTTATTTGATATCGATACCAGGAAATCAAAATTTTACTTACATCCATTCATTTTTCTTTCAATCTACCGTTTCGCTTTAACTGGAAACAACTATTGCTTTTTTAATCTTTCGTGCCAACGTCCAAAGAGTCTGAGTTCTGGATTAGTTTTAAAGCTTTCATTACACCCGAGCAACGCCAGGCTATACTGCTAGTTTAAAAATAAATAACTCTTCAGACTCTGGTGGCTTTCGATATGATTACTGACGTTAAGCAACGTCGTAGATGGGTAACCATTTGGGAATGCCAGGTACTGAAAGCTTTGTGCGGGGAGGTGTAATGATAACGACTCGTAATTAGAAATCGGAAAGTTCCATTTCAAGTAGGGTTCGTTATATTCACTTACGAGGAAAAACGCTTGGGAAACGTATTTTCTATGGGTTAATTAGTAGAATTTGTATCAGTAAAGCATTATTAACACCCTCAGAATTCTTACAATCTAAATTCTAGCTACAAACAACCTACAAAAGGTTGATAACCCGTAAAAACCAAATCAATCATTAGTCTTAATGTATTATATAAGGCAATTTATATTTACCTTTTTTAGATTGTTGACCTCATCTTTATTATCATATTCACGTTCCGACCATTGTACATTTTGCCCTTCTTCAGGTGACTGGAATTTTGAACCGAGTCCTTTATTTTGATCACTGCGGTAGATTGTTCTAGTTCCATGAGTCATGCTACTTCTGGATGTCTTAGAGATTTGCGAAAACATGGCCTAGGAGATAAAAGCGTTGGTTGGATGCAGTGACTTGACCCAAATGTTGTAAGTTCAATATCTGGTGACAGTAGTGGTGAACAAAAATTTCATTTAACTCAACTAAGACACCCAGAAGTGGCATGACTGATGGAATGAGAACAATCTACCCAAGTGATCAAAATAAAGAGTTTGGTTCAAAATTCTAATCACCTGAAGAAACGTCGTAAATATGACAATAAAGATGAGAACAACAACGAAGCAAATAATATAAATACCTCATCTCAGAAATATAGACAAATACTGAAGGCAATATTTTCACTATAAAATGTTGGTAAAAATTTCAGGATGTACTTATGACAAGTATGCCATAAGAATTTGAGTTCATTTACAATAGAATATTTTTGCCCTAGATGGTGTCAGATTTTTATATGCAACTTAAGTGCTGTTCATTTTTTAAATAAATATTTCAGAGGACAGAAAGTCCGACACTGAAATCCGAAGGCGCATTGGGATAATAAAAGACGTCTTACAAAAGTTAAGCAAAATAATAAGAAACTAAGAAATAATTTCGTTAGAAACAAATAAGAGTACTAAATTGTTATATATGTAATATCAGTCCTCCTAATGCTTGACAATCTCCTCGCATATGAAGAAGAGACTTGAAGCAACAGAAACGTGGTTCTACAGAAGAAAGCTGAGAATATCATGGACCGAATATGAGAGCAATAACAAAGATTTTTTGAAAAAAGAGAAATTTCAAGGGCACACAACGAGGAAAGAGGGTTTGGAAAATTTGATACCCACAGTACATATTAAAGGCAAAAGAAACAGAGGAAAACAACGCATAACCTACTTGGAGAGCTTCAAAAAATAGATAATGAAACAGTGTTCAGGAAAAACAACAGAAAGACAAAATTTATAAAGAGCTGCAAGAGACGGGATAATGTGAAGAGCCATGATCACCGACGTCCAGATGGGATACGACAAACAGAAAAAGATTGAGCTTGAGAAAATAGATGGAGGGACAGCGTTTAGGAGAAATAACAGAAAAATAACATTTATAAAGAGCCGCAAGAGACAGGGTGTTGTGGAGAGCCATAATCGTCAATGCCCTGAATGGACACGGCACATAGAAGAAGAAAAATGATCTTGAGAAAATAAGTAGAGGAACAAGGTTTAGGAGAAATAACAGAAAGAGAAAAAATATATGAGTTGCAAGAAACAGGAAGTTATGGAGAGCCATGCGCACCAACGTCTTGAAGAGATGCGATACATAGAATTAGAAGAATGAGCTTGAGAAAATAGATGGAGAAACAGTGATTAGAAGAAATAACAGAAAGAGAAAAATTATTAAGAGTTTCAAGAAACAGGATGTTGTGGAGAGTCATGATCGTCAACGTCCTGAAGGGACAAGGCACATAAAGGAAGAAGAATGATTTTAAAAAAATAGAGGAACAGTGTTTAGGAGAAATAACAGAAGGACAAAAATATATGATTTGCAAGAAACAGGAAGTTATGGAGAGCCATGATCGCCAACGTCTTAAAGAGACAAGGCTCTTAGAAGAAGAAGAATGGACTGGAGAAAATAAATGGCGGTACAATGTTTAGTAGAAATAGCAGAAAAACAAAATTTATTAAGAGCTGCAAGAGAAAGAAAGTTGTGGGGAGTAATGATCGCCTACGTCTAAAAGGGACAAGGCACATAAAGAACAATGATTGCCATGGACGGTAAGAAAGATATGAACTCAATAATAGATAATAGTGAGTGATAGGAAAATAACATTGAAAATTTCAAAAATGTGACCAGACATCACAAATATTCCAAAAAGCAATTAAAAAACATTGGCAAGATAACAAGTAAAAAGAAACTTGCTTTAAGAATGTCACAAATTGGGATTTGCTAAAGACTTCAAAGGTTAATAAACAAGAAAAGTGCCTTGTCTCAAGAAAAAAATATATTTACCGAAGATTGCGTCGCAAATCTTGGACGTAAACAGAGAGAAAAGATACAAGATCGTAAGAGCATTAGTTGAAATCCTCAAAGCAATCAAAATACTGCCATTAGGGGAACACCACAGAACGAAAAAAAGGTGATAAAGCCACTAAGACGCAAGTGGGTTTTTGAAGAGTGAAAAAAAACATTATTAAGGAGAGAGGACAATAAAAGAACAAGATTCAATGTGGCTGAAGACATTGCATTTAAATTTTTGAAGATCAAAGATGACTCTGAAGGAAGAAACCACAAGAGATTTTCACAAGCGAGAAGTGCGAGAGAAGAAAGAGTTTTAAATGAAAAAAAATCGAATTGCAGTCAATTACGCACAAATACCCTTGGGAAAGGTATTATCCATCTCTCCTCTGCCTTCTGCCTACTTAGCCATGGATCGAAAGAGACATGATCGCCCAAGCGTGTATCGCGTAGGACATTTAACTGACTTATCTGGATAAAAGTATTGAATAGCAATAGAGATTGGGTTCTATAGCCTTGGTTGGCAACTAGTCTACCGCAGTAAGAAATAGCGATCTTCTGCCTAGTCAGTCATACATCGAAAGAGACGTGATCACCCAAGCGTGTATCGCGTATGGCGCTTAACTGACTAATCTGGATAAAAGAATTGAATAACAAGACAATGATTGGGTTCGATAGCCTTGATGGAAGGATTTTTTACAGACATAGAAGGGCATTGATATTATGCAGCATTTTCGCTATTTTTAACACGACCCACGTTGTAGTGCAATGGATATCGATACGGAATAAGAAATCGAATAGCCGCGTTCGAATGGCCGTTTAATTCGTTACATTTTCTTACGCACAGACACCCTTGAGAAATCCATCTGTTCTCCCTCTAGCTATGGGCTGAATACCAGGACAGATTCGGTTCTATAGTCTTGATAGGCAGCCTAGTCTCACGCAGAAAGAAATGGCAACCTACTGCTGGAAAATCTTCTACATAGTCATGTCTCGAAAAAAAAAAACAAGCGTGTATCACGTATGGCACTTAACTGATTGATTATAAGCAGAAAATCGCACGATGTCCTCGTCCAGTTGAGATCATAGGCTTTACAAATTCGCACCGCTCTTGTGATCTCCATTATTCTTTGCATAGTAAGTGCTTCGTCATGACTTTTTTTTTAATCGTTTCACCCCAAGCAAGGCGATACCGCTGTAGGAGTTTACACAAGAGAAGAGTAAGAAAAAATTAAACAGGAGGAGAGCGAAGAGAAAGATGAACCAGTTACAGGGGGTGTCGGAGAAAGGGCAAGAGAAGGATGGGAATAACAGTGTGAAGACAGTTGCGAGGGTAGAGTGAGAAAGGAAAAAGAACAAGATACACAAGATGATAGGGAAAGGACGAGAGAAGGAATCAAGTGGACAAGAAATGGGAATTGACGTTGTATTTAAATTCTTGGAGATTGTAGCCGTCAGGGAAGCAAGTATACGGAAGGGGTTTCCACAGACAGGAAGTGCCAGAAAGGAAGCGACTACATAAGTTTCTTTTTAATTCAGAGCTGTCCTTCTAGACTGCTTTCTAAAAAAGGTAAACGAGCCCAGTATATCCTGTCATTTAACCCCTAGCTGGATACAGAAGAGGATTTATAGTTTTCCCAATGGATACCACATAGAATAGATGGCAAAACTCCGCGATCATTTCTGTAGCTGAATAGTATGTGATTCGCCAGGCCAACATACGGTTTTGAATTCAGAGTTGTCATTCTCCTAGACAGGTTGCCAACGAAGGTTGAAGAGCCGAAACGGTGCTACTGTTAATTTATAACTACATGAAGGGATTGATTATATAACTTGCTCAATGATATTTTGTGAGAAAGTGAATGTAATAAACTCAACCGGAATTCAAACTCGGCTACTAACAACTGGACTATCTCCACACTTTACAAATAAATATAATCTTCCTGTTTGTATATTCCAATTTTTTGTGTAAATATTTACTTACATAATAA
The DNA here is from genome assembly GCA_037127315.1 of Ascarosepion bandense. NCBI lineage: Eukaryota > Metazoa > Mollusca > Cephalopoda > Sepiida > Sepiidae > Ascarosepion > Ascarosepion bandense. The sequence continues at coordinate 1,958,165 of JBBBDQ010000792.1, read as the reverse complement.
AATCAGACATAGGTAACCATTAACAACATTGACAAAGAAGAAAATGTCGTTCTCTTTCGAAAACCCGTGACAGAATTTGTCTTTATTGTGAAAAAAACTTGTATAATAAGATCAGACGCAGATTACTATTGACGACAACACTGAAAAAGAAGAACTCCCTCTCTTTCGAAAACCAGTGACAGAATTTGTATTTTAAAAGAGTTCTATTTGTGTGGTGTTCTTCACAAAACCAGCCAGACGATTTTTCATAAACAGGAAAATAACGAATAAACAGTATCGATAAAGAAATATAAACACAAAAACATTATCAATGGGTGTAAATTAATTCCCTTCCTTTTAAAACAGTTGATTGCAGTTGTATAAGTTGAGCCAAGAAAAAGCTGATTCAATAAAGTTAATGTCTGTCGATATTCCTCAACAGCTTTTGTCAAGAAGAAAAGCAGCCATAATTTATTTTCCTTCTTTTGCAAGCTTGACAGAACGATTACTTTTTTTTTCTTTTGCGAGAAAAAAGAAGTATAAATTGCGAAATATATGGGGATGGATGAAGATAATTTTAAGAAACGGAAACACGCAGGTGATCTAATGACAGAGAAAAGTGCATTAAAACCTCGATTAATTTAATTTTTCTTGCTTGGTGATAATGTGCAGAGGACGGTAGCATTTTGGACATGAGAGTCGAGTCCGTATCTCACGATGGTCATATTTATCAAGATGATTTCTTGAAATTACAAACCTGGACAACCAATCATAACGTGCGGAAATCATTGGAAATTGCCTGAATAATATATCACGGGCGAAAAGAGACAACTCGACACCGCCAACTCAATACCGCCGATTGAGCACCGGCACAACTCGGGATCGAAAAAAAAATCAGCACCAGAAAAACATAACGTTTTTTAGAACTGAATTAAAGTAATTTATTAAGGATTAAAATCTTAATTAGCGAATGTTTTCTTCAATTAAGACATTTCAAAAGGCATTATTGTAAAAAAATGAACCAGTTTTTTTTATTTTAATTGTTTTTTATTTATAAAAAACAATTGAAATAGAAAAATGGTTCTTTTTCATGTAAATCGTAAATTATCTTTTAGAAAAGTATTTTATTTTCAAGTATTTATTTTTTTTTAAATTTTTTAATTCTAAAATGAATTAAAGAATTTTTTTAAAAAAATAAATACTTAAAAATAATTAAAAACAAAAAAATTGTTTCTTTTTGTTTTGCATTTTTGCATTTTATTTTATAAAAAAATTATAACTGTATTTTATTGAGTTATTTTTATATGTCAATTTGCTTTATTAAAAAAATAAATTTCTTTACGATTTACTTTATAAAAAAAAAATTAAAAACAACTGTAATCTTTTGAGTTATTTTTTATGTCAATTTAGTTTTTATAATAGATTTCTTTACGATTTACTTTATAAAACTAATTAATTACACGAGTCTTATCTCATGATCGGAAAGCGAACGTGCTGACCATTCGGCCAAGCATTAATATCATGATACATGTGATATATATGTATTTTTATTTTTTATAATCGTTTCATCCCAAGAAAAGCAGTACTGCCACTAGTGCGCAGGGAAGTTACATAAGAGAAGAGCGAAAAGAAAAGAACAAGATACAAAGACGGTGGGAGAAAGGGTAAGAGAAAGACAGGAATCAAGGAGACGGGAGATAGCAATTGACGCTGCACTTAAACTTTTGGAGATTTACCTAACAGGGAAGCAAGTATACGGAAAGGAGTTCCATAGGTGGGAAGTGCGAGAAAATAATTGTTAGAGTAGAAGTGGCGGTTACAGTTGACTGTTTGACTGTAAAATGGTGGGACCTACGACGTTTAGGCCGTTGTACGCTCTGGCCTTCTTCAGATGATAAGAATTTCGAACAGAACCCTTCATTACAATCACTGGGGTATATCATTCTCATCCCTTGCGTAGTAATGGCTCGATTGAAAGTCATGAGTTATCTCTCTCTAACCCTGCAAGTTACTTGTTCACTACTGCTGTAACCTGGTATTAAACTCACAACTCTTTGGGTCTAGTCTATATCCACTAGGCCATGTGTCCTTAAGGAATGGAGTTCATATACCCCAGTAATTGTAATAAAGGGTTCGGTTTGAAATTGCTGGTTTCGCAGAGAGCTAGGATGACTGGGGACCTTTCCAAAGATTCCACACTGCAAAAAGTGGTACGTATGCCACGGATGTTAGAGAAAGAAATGTTGAGGGATATATATATATATATATATATATATATATATATATATATATAATTACTCACATAAATATATTCCTATATCCATATGTGTACCTGTACTCACGCACAGGTATGTACTCATATACACACACGCACACACGTTTTTTTTTTGTGTGTGTGGTTTTCGTTTTCTTATTCTCTCAACAATAAAAACCAACAAAATAATACCAATAAAGATAACTGCCGAAACAAAGAAAATTGCCTTCTTAACAACCAATGTTTAACCAACAACATAATATACAAAGCTATCGTAACAAATAATACTAACACAGACGAAAAATAGATAAGCGCTACAGAAAAAAAACTGTTAAAGAAAGATATAAAAACCACAAAATGTCATTCAATAAAGAAAAATACGAAAACAATAAACCCTTTCAAAATACATATAAAACCAAAAAAAGAATATCTCCAATAAAATCAAATGAGAAATCAGAAAGCGAGCAGCCACGCGCAGCATTAATAATAAGAGCTGTAAAATATGTTGAAATCAAAAATTGGTAATAATTAGTTTTAAAAAATCAAAACAAACTCTTCAACAAGAAACATAAAATAACGGATAAAAGTAGACACATAAATAAATACTTGCTTTGCTAACTAAGCACTATCTAAAATAAACACAAATATGAAATAAATGTAACATAAACTTTCAAAAAATATGCAAAATAATTATAGTATAAACTGCATACACACATAACCCAAAACAACAATAAATTTAATTATAAACCCAACTTTTTACAATTAATACTTTATACCCACCAAAATCAAATAGGAAATCATAAATAAATAAAAAGAAACAACACAATATCAATAGCAAAAATTGTAAATTATGCTTGAAGAAAATTTTAATAACCAAAATAAATTCTAAAACTAGAAAAATTAAATAATGGATAAATGTAGGTACATAAATAAATACATATTTTGCCACCTAAGCACTAATTAAAATAAAATATACATAAAATAAATATAACATAAACTTCAAATAAACAAACGAAATGAACATAACATAAACCTAAACAACAATAAATGAGAATACAATTTTGATTATAAAAATGAGTAAAATTTTAATTATAAAAAGAAGAAAAAAGCTAAGAAGCAACCACTAAGAAAAAGAACAAATGACTATTATGCCCTACACATGTGCTCAAATCTGTAAAAACAAGAAATGCCCACACAAGCGTACACCCATACGGATGCCTATACAAACAACTTACACCAACAATATAAAAAACGAACAAATTGAAAATATATTAACATTAAATTACGAGAAACCCTTGAAGAATTGACGGATAAATCCGTCTACGAAACTGTGGAGTCGGGATACTGAAGGTAACATTAATAATCGAATTGAAAAACATTTTATTGGTATATTTATGAGCAGCAATCCTTTTTTTATATTTGTTTATCTAAAGGTGACTGACAAGGTACTCCGATTAAGCTTTTTATTTAAATTTTGTCTTGTGTTTAAAGAAGGATTTTCTTTTCTGGTCACAAAGTGTGTAAAAACTGTCCAAAATTTTTGCATATCCAATAGCTTTGGGGTATTCATTTAGCCATTATCAATAGCGATTTTTATTTTATTTCATTTTTTTTTTAACTGAATGTGTGGGTTTTATATGTGTCTGAAATTATAGGAATGCTTACATTTCGAAACACACTCAGCATATTGTGATTGTGTTCTTAATGTTATTGACTTTTCTTTTTTATTATTAGGGCATTCATTATTTTTAATCTTTTTTCACGTGTGGATGAAAATATTATACTTCTATCTTTTACTAGTAAATTTCAGATGGAGTTTGATAGGTATGTGTGTATGTTTAAATAAGTCATAATTGAACTATGGTCGGGTAGGTGCAACATAAGTCATCGAGATAGGCATGTAGTAATATGACCAATGTAATTATGAGTTTGGTTTGATCAGGAATATAGCTAGACATTTGAATTCGTAAATAATGCTGGTTTTCTGTAGTTATGATTTTGCGGGTGTGTTGTTATTTTTTATAAGTTTAGCTGTTTTAATTTTTTGTAGTTGATAATTTAATTTTTTTGTTTAAGTTAACTGAGGTTATGTTTCTTTATGATATTTTAAGAGGAAATTCGTCTTGCTTATAGTTGATGTGCATTTGGCTTTTGTAGATGCTAAAGTTATTGTTTTTATTTGTATGTTCAATATCGCTATTAGTTTTTTAGAAATATCTAATTTGTTGTTCGATGAGGTAGAAAAACCATTGTTATCCAGTGTCTGTTTTACATTATAGAATTCTTTAAGGTAAAGGAGACGAAAGGATGAATTGTCATGTACTCTTGTAAGGAAATTTTTTATAACTACTATTTTATATCTAACTGGGCATTCACTCTTAAAGTTAAGGTGATAAGAGTTTCGGCCAGTAGGGTTTTTTGCATAATGAAGTGGTTACTGTATTATTAGTGACTTTTACGAGAACATATAAGAATAGGAGATTTTTGTTTGTTTGTTTTATTTTTTTTTTTTGTTTTGTTTGTTTTTTTTTACTAAGTTCGTAGGTAAAGTTAAGTTATTTCTTCAAATGAGATTTTAATATTATCAATTTCTTGTTAAAGTAAAAATATCGCCTTCATAGCGGACATATGTTTTGGGTTTAGTGACCTGTATAAAAATCGTGTTTTCTACGTGGGATATGTAGTATTTGGAGAAGCACTGGCCCAGAGGACTTCCCAAAGTAACATTATTAGGTTCGGTGCAGATATTACTATTATGATCGTCTTCCGCTAAAAATTAAAATAATATATATATATATATATATGTGTGTGTGTGTGTGTGTGTGTGTGTGTGTGTGTGTGGATCGTTGAATATATGGATCGAAATCCGACGAGATGAATAGAATAAGTAAAGAAAAGGTAAGAAAAAGTGTCTTTAAGCTAACATGTTTCACTTACATATACTTACAGTCATAAGAAACATCTAGTATTTTTTATTACAAGTGGCACACACTCTTAAACAGACTTACGTTTTTCCTCTACATTTAAAATATTCATCCATTACTTTATTACACGTAACACGTATCTGACTAACGAAATCATAGCTCAATAAGCATACTGTCTATAGATTTTTAAAAGATTTTTTTAACTTTAAAATTTTTTTTAAATCATTCGTTTTTTAAAAATCTCAGAAGAAGATTATTAAAGCGAAACAAGTTATATTAAAAACATTTTTTCTACGTGTTCTTTACTCATTCTATTCAAATATATAGAGCAGTCAGTCAGTTAAGTGCCATACGCGCTTGGGCGATCATGTCTCGAAAGAGACATGACTGACTGGGCAGAAGAATATCCCGCAGTAGTTTGCCATTACTTTCTGCGGTAGACTGGTTGCCAGCCAAGGCTATAGAACCCAATCTGTCCTATTATTTAACCCATAACTGGAGGGAAGAGACGGATTAATACCTTTCCCAAGGGTATTTGCGCGTAAGTGAATACAATGAATTCAACTGGAATTCGAACTCGGCTCCCCGATTTCTCGTTCCGAGCCGATATCCACTGCACCACAACGCACATCTTATAGACCAGTACACAGTTGTATTAAGAAGTGTTCGATATAATTATATTGAAGAACTTTTGAATACACTTCATTTGTAAACGAGTTGTTACGCGGCCTAGGTTTCTATCATGTAGTGTCATCAGGCGATTTGCAATAACTGATTTTACCGTTTTTATTTGTGATATTTTAAGAACGCTTACGTAACGGGGATTTTTCTGAACGCTCACATGACGGGGAATTTTGAACGCGCAATCTTCAAAATTAGAAGAAATTATAACGTTTTTATTAATAGGTATTTTATGGTATGGCTACACTTAGTTATAATTTCTGTTCTTTCATTCAGTAATTCATTTTTGTTTGGGAATATCATAATAGCTAACTTTTCTTCCTGACACAGTCTACATATTTTGCCACCGTTGTAAGGCTTAGCTGTTTTCACTATACTCCACGTTATGTCTGTGTTATTTCCATATTTTAATTTTAATTCTCATACATGGCTAACCAATTTTGTACAATTTTTTAAGTTTTCTATTTTAAATGTAGACCTGTGATTGAACCATCTGGTCTTAAAAGTGTTTCTGGTTGATCCCAAACATGTTTTGTTTTGACCATTCAAGTCATGTACTTTTGCTTTGTAAATGATATCTTTTGTGTTACAAAATCCTTATAGTGGAAATTTATTTTTGTCCCAGCAATTACATGTTACGTGAGCGTTCTTAAAAATGAAAATAACAAAAAAAACAGCAAAATCAGTTATAACAAATCGCCTGAATCGCATAGTAGAAACTTAGGTCGCGTAATAACTCGTTTACAAATAAAGAATATATATATATATATATATATATATATATATATATATATATATATATATATACCGAGCGCCCAGAGCACAGAAGTAGAATCAATTCGGTCGGGTTTTATTTATGGCTAGAAGCAATCGGTTGTCTAACCGTACCGATGAGCTGTGATACAACGAAACAGATATGTCGGTGGCATAACTATATATATATATAAATTTTAAATCATTACAATGGGTAATACATATTTCACCGCGTCCTGATGTTATTATCGCGGCTCGTCGTTTAGGTTTGACGAGCCGCGATAATAACATCAGGACGCGGTGAAATATGTATTACCCATTGTAATAATCTAAAATCTTTTATAAATTGTATTACTCTGTTAAATTAAATAAATGAATTTAACATTGAGTTCTTTTGAGTTCGTCTCTATCGGAATTTACCTGGATTGTATACCAAGTGTGCTATGTTTTATATATATAAATATATATATATATATATATTATTATTATTATTATTATTATTATTATGACTACCAAGTTTTGAAGGCAGCCAATTCGTAGAAAGAGGATAAAAGAAAGAAATTTGGGCGGTAACAATACAAGCTTGAACTGCCATCTGGAATTACCTGTCCAATAAGCGAAAGAACTTTCAAAGTCAGAATTGCGTTTATAAGCCACCTGAGATTCCAGAAAGAGACGAACAAAATATAGACTTTCCTCTTCGACCTGAAGGGATAGTCACAGCGATTATTATAGTGTGATAATAATGATAGAATCTTTCTATACTTATATTAACCAAACTTTCGTACTAATTTTATCTGGAGATCAAGTGACAGAAAGTCTGCTCAATACTCCAGCACTCTCCTCAGTATTATTGATTTAAGGCGTTTTGGAATAGAGAACGACCTTTTTAAAAGTTAAGCAATTTGTTACGAAGCTGGATAGTCTCTTTAAGAACAAAAAGAAAAGAGTACTATAATAAAGAATAAAGAAGAGACCTGAAGCAGCAGAAATACCCGATCTACAGAAAGATGCTGAGAATACCAAAGACTGAACATATGAGCAACAATGAAATTTTAGAGAAAATGGAAATAAAAACGACTCTTATACTTAGAATAGAAAAAAGAGAATTCAAATTTCTAAGACATATGAGGAAAGAGGGCTTGGAAAATTTAATGCTCACGAGACATGTTGAAGGCAGGAGAGACAGACTAAAGGATAGAATAACCTACAAAAATATATTAGGTATGGATTTTCGGGTGGTGTAATGTGGTTGGAAATTAAACATGGGAAATGTGACACATGGTCAATTAAAGTGGAGGTTCTGAGCCCTTAAGCCCTGCCAAAAATATTCCGTACGCACAGCTTAAGGCTGTGTGGGGCTCTTGATTTTCACCCCAAACGAGACTCTACTTGACAGAAGTAGAGATAAAAAGACAAAACTCTTACAAATGACAAGAAGTTGTGGAAAGTCATAATCACCCAATAGCCTGAAAGGATACGGCATAAAGATTTGAGATCTAAGTGCTTCGATAATAATGTATAGCATTAAAAATATTTTATTTGTTCTTTTTTTTTCTTTATTGTTTTTTTTTTGGGGGGGGGGTTGTTTGTTTTTTTTTGTTTTTTGCTTTTTGTTTTTCGTTCTTGATTTGTAATTGTTTAGGGATCGAGTATGTCAATTAAATTTTATAAGAAATTATGGTTCTGACATCTAGATTCTACCTCCAGTGTTTCATGTTTTATGGGAAGTAATAAAGTCTATGGGATATGTTCTTTAAAGCGGTCACCTGATAGTAAATAAATAAGTAAATGAAAACATTATGGAACACGTGACAACAAAGCCGGACAGTGAGGATTTCTGTTCACAAGTCTATATTAACAGTCGTAACTAAGATTGGATTTTTTTCTGGTCTGTCTTTGGCGGAGGACAAACATTCCCTCAAAGTAGTGTCTGTCTGCCTGTTATCGGGTGAAGAAAGATGAGGTAGTGTCGATGCTGCGCGTTATATTTGCCTCATGATAGTGAGATGGTATGATGGAGAGTTAAATTAAAAAGCTGCTCCGTTAATCTGATATAGCAGTTGTTTCAAGTACAATATACATTGAATTCACGTCCTTAATTCTCACATTGGCGTTTATTCTTTTTTCTAGGGTGAGGATTTGCGGGTGGTGTAACGTGGCTGAAAATTAAACATAGGAAAGCCGAGTTGGAATTATAATTGTGTTCTTTACATCTATGGACTAAATAGCAGGACAGATTGGGTTCTATAACCTTGGTTAGCAACTAGCCTACCGTAGAAAGCAATGGCAACCTACTGCGAGAAAATCTTCTGCCCAGTCATTCATGCCTGTTTAAATAATGATTGCTCAATTACTTATGGCACTTAACTGACTGACCAATGGCAAAGGTATGAATCTGTCTCTACCCTCCAGCTATGGGTTAAACAATAGGTCTTTTTTCTGAAAAAAAATCATTTTTATTTTCAAAAACTTGTTAATGCAATATTCGCTCGCCAAAAATAGTATTATTGTTACAATTAGAAATGTTTCAGCTTTAAAAAAAACTGACAATGGGTTGATAACCTATAAAAGGCATTAATCAATGTGATCATGCAGCGAACCGTCAGCGGAAAGTTGGTCGAGGGATGTATCCCAGTTGTTATAACCCTAAAAGGTTACTGTGTGAATAATCACCTTAACGGAGGTTGGGGATAATATTACGTTAGCAAGTACAAGACTCGCACGCTGTATGAAGTAGATACACTGCTAGCGAACAATGATCTCCCCGACGCCATTAGATCCCAAGTAGGCATGTACGTCGATGACACAACAATCTACTCTCGCCTCGATCAAAAACCAAGTGTGGGTGACAAAGCGAATCTCGCTGCCGAGCTTGAAAAGGACCTCCAATCCGTAGTGGCCTGAGGTAGGAAATGGCTAGTGAATTTCAATGCTTCTAAAAAGAAGCTGTTATCAACTAACCACCATAGACAATCGCATCTACCTCCCATTAGCAAACACTACGCCTCCTTGGCCTTACACTTTCGGCGGACCTCAAATGGAATGACTATATCAAATCCATTGCCAAATCTGCCGCTATGAAAGTCGGCTCTCTGTGCAGGTCCCGGAAGTTTTTCCCACCTGAATCTATCCTGCACATATACAAATCTACCATCCGTCCGTGTATTGAATACTGCTGCCATATCTGGTCGGGTGCCCCTGCTGCTCTCCTTGGGCTTCTTGACAAAATACAAAGGAGGATCTGTAACGTGGTTGATACTGACTTGGCAGACCGGCTGAAACTACTCTCTCACCGGCGTGATGTGGCTTCCCTGTGCCTCTTCTACAAGTACTTTCATGGTTTCTGCTCCGATGAACTTAGATCACTGGTGCCACCTAAGCACGAATTTACACGAGATACTAGATTAGCAATTAGGTCCCACCCTTTTACAGTTAAACAGATAAGATGTAACCGTAAATTCTACTCCAACAGCTTCTTTTCTAGCGCTTCCCGCCTGTGGAATTCCCTTCCACAAGTCTGCTTTCCCGACAGCTACAATCTCCAGGTGTTTAAATGTAGGGTCAATAGACACCTCCTATCACACTAACTCCCAATTATTCTCAGAAAACTCTCATCCACCCAACCCTCATTCTCGGTATCCTTACCCGCCTATCACCCACCCTCTGACATTTCCTATATTTAACCATCCTTTCTCCACTCTATGTTGCCCCCTGCGCAGTAGTGGCAGTGACATGCCTTGCTCGGGGTGAAACGCTTATTAAAAAAAATTAAAAAATAATAATTACCACCTCCCCACAAAGGTAAATGCGACACAAGGTCAATTAAAGTGAAGTTTCTGAGCCCTTAAGCGGTGTAACCCTATTTTCAGATGGCTGGTATTAATTGTAAGTGATTTTCAAGATGAGAAAATATTTCTCTAAAATTAGAGAGTACAATTATTTTTGTCAGGAAAAGTAACCGAAGTGTTAACAAGTGAAAAACCAAGGTTCGACGTTTACTGAGTACGAAATTATTTTTAAGCGAATTTATCAAAGTGTTTGAGACAAAATATCTGTCAGTGGGTTTTGACGATGAGTGACCCTAGGTCGAAATGAGGCTTTGACAAATTCCTGTGTACTGGGTTACCGGAACAGTTGATAAGAGCAGGCAGACAAATAAATGGAGTGTGCTTACTACTGAAAGTCGAAATGGTTAACCCTCTAAGGCCATTCGTATCATATTTGATACAGTATGAAAACAAGCCTTGAAAGAAATATTTTCCTGAAAATTTTTTTAAGAGAAATATTTTATAAATTTCAAATGAAAGCAGTACTGACTGCTCAGTCAATGAATACCAAATGTTTCCTTATAGGGAAATACCAAATGTTTCCTTATAGGGAAATACTGTATCAAATATGATACGAATGGCCCTAGAGGGTTAAATGTAATTGTTTTCATTTCGAGCTGGTAAAGTTTATATAGGGAGGGAAATGAAAGCCTTACACTCCTCTTTTCCACACCGGTTGGGGTGCTGTTTAACAAAATCAGAATGCAAAGACTAATTTGGTGAATCTGATCCCGTATCATAAAAGAAAAAGGAGGAAATACTTAAAACCAAATAGATAATATCCTACTATCAGTTCAATAACTAACTTTTCGTTAGTCAGTCAGTTAAGTGTTATACGTGATACACGCTTTGGCGATCATGTCTCGAAAAAGACATGACTGATTTTTCCACAGTAGATTGCTTTTACTTTTTGCAATAGACTGGTTGCCAACCAAAGCTGTAGAACCCAATTTGTTCTGCTATTTAACCCATATATGGTGGAAGAAGAGACGGATTAATGCTTTTCCTAATTGTATATTCGCGTAAGTGAATGCAATGAATTCAACAGGAATTCGAACTTGGCTCTCCGATTTCTTGTTCCGAGGTGATATTCATTGCACTACAATGCGCATCTACAGGTATCCGAAGCTAATCCTACACTTAACCACCGATGTTCTTAATCGATCCACCGATCTTAAATTCCCTTTTCTGGATTAAGAGATGCGGGAATTGTAAATAGAAAAAATGGACGGATTGTCTTGGCGCGAGAGGGGAAAGAACTGATAAAACTCTTCAACAAAAACTCATCCAATAGTACTGTTTCCTCAAGTTGTGTTTATAATGAGACAATGCAAGCTAAGTTAATTCGTAAGGAAACTACACCTACATCGGTTGGAAACGAACATCAGGTTAACTGTATACGTCAAACATCCCCGCCTACAGACTGAGATTCGATCTTCTAATCCATTCTTATTTATATATTTATTTATTCTATTTCTTTTAATCGATTTCACGAAGCAAGGCAATAAAGCCACTAAGACGCAAGAGGGTTACTGGATGTGGAAGAATTAGAAAACAGAAACTTTACTAAGTAGCAAGAACAAAAGACGAAAGATCGGGACGACAGTAGAAAGGGATTGACATATAAAGTTTTGAAATTTAAAATGGGTTAAAAAGAAAGGAACAGAGTTCCACAAGGGAGAAGTGCGAGAGAAGAAACTGTTAGCATAGAACATGCTGTTATATCTAGCCAACTCAACTGTAAAGTGGTAAAACCTCGTTGACAGTCTAATACTAGTTCTCATAAAGTCTAGACACCTTGGCAAATAGATCATCCGAAAAGTTGCTATGAACGTATTTTTAGAAAAGACAGAGAGGAATAACTTTACAGCGGTTGGGAAAGTGACTGAAGACGGGATGCCAGATCAAAACCAGTAATATTGCTGATTCTTTAGATTTTATCAAGGATCTCTAGCTATATAGAGGGGTCACCGTATCATATGTGGCAGCGATATCCTAAGCATAGACGAATGGTAGATTTACTTCGATTCGTACGGAGTGTACGTAGTTGGAAGTTCTCTAATTGCTGCATCCTAACTGGTAGTAAGTAGCCCGAATTCTTGATTAGCGATCAGAGAGGCTGCTCTGATCGCCGACCTCATAATATCGGGGGTTTTGCAATGCCATGTGGCGCATGGATAGATGTCTCTGTAAGCACATCCGGTGGGAAACATTATTCTGCAGCCTTCGCCAAATTCCAGGCAGCTAATGTTGCCTTTGACGACAGGCAGCTACTATAATTTGCAGTCTTTTCAACCCTTAAAAATGTATTATAATCCAAAATAATAATAATAATAATAATAATAATAATAATAATTAGAATTAAGCATAAACAGCTTGCGAAAAGACATCTAAGCCCCTAAGGCTTCCTTTCTCCAACATTCGTGGCATTTGTATCAATTTCAGCAGCATAGAATCGTTTCTCTTGAAATATTTTCCAGACCTCCTAGCTCTCTGTGAAAGTCTTCCACTAGATTCTGTCATTGGCTACGTTCTTCTCTTTCAAAATGACTCTAGCTCCGACATACTTGGACTCGGTGACTATTTTTGCAAACATCTCCCACTGATATAGAAACTAACTGCAAGTTTACGGGTTGTTCTTACATGTGCTTCCGACTTAAAGTCAATCAGTTATCTATTCTTCCTTTATCGTTCTGCTTTCTTTCATAACTGCTGCTTGCTAGATCAGTTAGTTAAGTGCCATGCGTGATACAGGCTTGGGCGATCTTGTTTCAAAAGAGACATGACTGACTGGACAGAAGATTTTCCAGCAGTAGGTTGCCATTACTTTCTGCAGTAGACTGGTTGCCAACAAAGGCTATAGAACTCAATCTGTCCTACTATTTAACCCATAGCTCGAGAGAGAATCGACGGATTAATACCTTTCCCAAGGGTATTTGCGCGTAAGTGAATGAAACGAATTCTACTGGAATTCGAACACGGCTCTCCGATTTCTTGTTCCGAGTCTATATCCACTGCACCACAACGCACATCTTATTGTTAGATGAAAATTCTATTAGCATAGATAAAGCCTTTTCTCTACACTCGCCTGCAAATATATTTGTGTTCAACCACTTCAATTTCCATCACATGAAGAAGCCGCATCACACTAATACCACTGACCTCGTTGGTATCTGGACTTGCAACGTTGTGATTTCTGATCTCAATGTGAGTTGATGGCTCGGAGGACGGTTATCTTATGTCGTACTTGGTGACCACTGCAAATGAGTAGGCGGAGTGGATACACAATTCAGGAATAGGGAAAAATAGACAAGAACAAAAGAAAACTAATGACAGCAGCAAAAGCCAGTCTATGTGAACTAAGGATTATTTCATAACTCTTTGTACAGCAACAGAGAAAAAAGAATTAATAAAAAAATAAAAAGAAAACCTTTCTTTCTGCTTAGTAACGGTGGACGTGACAGCGTGGGTAGGAAATTCTCGCATCTTAACGTTCTGGACTGGACCTTTTCCCCGCCGCGTCTCGAGCGGATCTCTCTTCTTTTCAAATCTGTGTGTCTTTTTGTTGAAAATTTTTTGATTTGACGCTGGGACTGGCTCTGAGTCAGGGTATTTTTCCCCAGAAGTCTAATGTCAATTTCGTGTATCTGGTTTTTATCACCCGTTACAATTTCGTGCCAACGTCTGGTGACCTGAAGCTTTGGGATCAAAGGTTTGTTGATTTTGTACCTTGACATGCCAATGTTAATTATAATTCTTATCACATGGGTGGTTCTTTTCGAAGCCACCGATAATTTAACCGCTTCTCCGAGGAGAAAGAGAGAGAAAAGAAAAACAATAAAAAAAGAGAAAGAGCTTTCTTCTTTTGGCGAGGTGTATTTTTCACCTGTGTTGCGTTCATTTGTTGTCATATAAATCAATGTCATTTCGTGAGTGCCTTGTGTCTCGCCTCTCTCTCTCTCTCTCTCTCTCTCTCTCTCTCTCTCTCTCTCTCTCTCTCTGTGCCATTCGCGCCCCAGCGCCTATTCCTAACTCTTTCCTTTCCCAGTTTTTCCCAAGAAAAGAAAAAAATGTCCGTACATCGAGTCATTCTTCAACCATCTATGTCAGGATTCGAATCCATGGTCCGTCGATACTATTTTAATAATGGGTGCATTAGGAATACTTACAGTGTTACAGATATTTTAATCATCCTGTTGAAAATTATGCCTCTATAGTCTCTTTCTGGTTGAAAGCGGGTATCGAAGTTTTTATACCTGTACGTAATTACCACGTGAAATCTAACATTTTCTCCTTTGTTCTCAATTTCTGTTCAGATGCTAGTATCCACAATAATCACTTCTTCTGACTATACCAGAGCGACAGGGTCTCGTTGTCCCCACCTCATGATGAATGCAAGCGTATCCTCAAAGAGGTAAAGTTACTATTCGGTGATAGATTAAGGCACCGTATATCCTCTCACAAGTTTGCATCTAGAGATTACTGCCGGCTCTGCAAGAGAATACTGAACAAAAGTAAGTTCACCTTCATTTCCTCCTCTCTTCAATCAGTCTACCCCAGATTACTTTGCTCGGAAATTCTCTTCGAACTACACTCCCGACTCATCTAGAATGCTCCTACTTCATTTTCCCCTAGAACAGTGTCTGTACTGTCATATAAGTCCATCAATGTTTTTTGCCATTATTTCTAAACTAGATTCCCACAAAGCTTACCCTTACCTTTGTATTCCCGCAATTGTCTTAAAGAAATGTGCTCCCGAACTCATTCCTGTTCTCTCCAAACTTTACAACAAATGTCTCACTTCCTCTTGCTTTCCATCTTGTTGAATGTTCCACCCTGTAAATCCTGCTTTTGATAACAATGCGGATTCGAAGTCAGAAATTTATCATTGGAAACTATGTTCCAATTTGCGGAGCGTACGCACTGATTTTTTGGAGAAAGCTTATTTTATTTACTTTCGCAGAAACTGACTAGGAAGAAGATTTTTATGCAATAGGTTGCTACTTCTTTCAGTCATAGACTGGCTGCCAACCAAGGCTATAAAAGCTCATTTGTCCTACTATTTAATTATTTAACCCAAATCAGTCAGTTACGCAATACACGCCTGAGCCATCATGTCTCTTTCGATCCATGACTGACTAGGCAGATTTTTCAGAAGTAGGTTGCCATCTTTCCTACGGTTGTTGTAAAAGGACCAAAACTGGGTTTCAATATGGATGTCGTTTTTTATATATATATTTACTATAAATATATATATAAAAATATACTGCTGAGTTTTCTTGGGTATTATTTTTTTTGTTTTTTTTTTTTTGCTGTGGGGTCACTAGTTACACATAGTTGTTACCCTAAGAGAGGCTAATACCGAAGATCAGCTTATCTTGCAACAACAGCAATTCAGAGGTGGTTCCACGCTTCTTCGGAACGAAAGTGTTGAATATGTCTTATAGAAAACTATACGAGGGGCGTCTACCGAAGAAGAGTTCTACTTCTTTCATTAAAATTTGATTTCAATCAGCCTGAATAATTATGCATTTGGAAGAAACATTTTGCTCTTTCAATGTGCTTTACGGCTTCTGTTTCATATTCTCCATCTTCTGTGATAACCTCTTCCCAGATATTTACATTTTTGTACTTGCTAAGATCTGACGTCACCAATCCATAGCCAGCATTTTGTAATATTTCTCTTACCAATGACCATGAATTCGATAAAAAAGTCTATTTTTCGTTTCAATTTCGCTTAAGACTTTCTTGATGATCACATGTTCAGTCCATGGTATTCTCAGCAACCTTCGATATAAACACATCTTTCTTGCCTCGTCTCGTTTTCATCTTTGAGTATATTGTCTCACATTTACGGCATATATAGGCGGATTTATATTACACGCCAGTTTAGCATTCCTTTCATTGCTTTGAAATTTTCCCCTTTCTAAATACTATCATTTGTTAAGTCTTTGAAAAATATCTTTCAGTAGTCCAATGCAACTTCGGATTTAGCGACATCTGCTATAACTTCTCAGATCGTTAACCTTCTGTACTTTCTTCTTTTTTCTTTTTTTTCTTTTTTTCTTTTTTTTTTTTTGTTGTTGTTTTAGCCATCATAAATAGCTAGGAAGTGTTATAACAAAAGACGGAAAGTGCGACACAGAGATCCGAAGGCAAATTGGCATGGCGAAGGAAGCATTCCAGAAGTTGAATAAAGTATTAAGAAACAGGACAATTTCGCTAGAAACAAAGAAGAGAGTACTGGATTGCTATGTGATGTCGGTTCTTCAATATGGCAGTGAATGTTAGACAATATCTTCGAAGATGAAGGAAAAACTTGAAGCAACTGAAATGTGGTTCTACAGAAGGATGCTGCGGATATCATGGACCGAGCATGTGAGCAATGATGAGGTACTGAAAAGGATGGAAACGAAAAGGAAATTAATACTGAGCATCAGGAAGAGAGAGCTTAAGTTCCTTGGACGTGCAATGAGGAAGGAGGGCTTGGAGAACCTGATACTAACATACCAAATAGAGGGAAAAAGAGACAGGGGAAAAGGACCTGATCAGGTAGATTACGGAACGAGGATTGCGTGGCGCAACAGGAGAAAGCGTGCTAAGAGCCACCAGGAATAGGGAGATTTGGAAAGTCATGATCGCCTACGTCCTGAGAGGGCAGGGCACATAAAAGAAGAAGACACACTGCCTTTTGACAATTGATTATTAGTCCTTTCTTCGTGCTTTTCTTTACTACCTTTACTTGAATTTCCTGAATTTCCCTATGTCTAACATCAACTTGTTGCTAATATTGCAACATGAATTTGAATAGAAGACTTGAGGAGATAGATGTTTTTTTTAACAGAAGATGGTCATCAGTAAAAAGAGGAGCCCAATATGCAAACTACAAGTCGAATAAACTAAAATAAAACAAGTAAAAAAATTCAAATACCTGGGATGTATTTTGTTAGAGGATGGAAAATGAGATATGGAGATCCAAATCCTCATTGGTATGGTCAAAGACGCATTTCATAAGCTAACCTGGGTATTGCCGGCCATATAGCCGGGCCAAAAAATCTCTGTCTATTTTTCCCCAGTCGTGGTTCTACCCTTCGGCGGAAAACTTACTTTTCTCAGAGAGCGCCCTCTACCCGAAGGCAGCGGGCTGACAGTGTCATAGAGCAGTCAGGCGAATGCCTAAGACCTTTTCTGTATTTACTAGCCTTCCCACGCAAGGCCAGATGTGACATATGGTCATTTTATAGTGGGTATTCCCGGCCATATAGCCGGGCCAAAAAATCTCTGTCTCTTTCCTCCCTGTCTGGCATAGCCAATCAGAAAAAAAAATTGCAGATCTGTTTTCTGTTTGTTTCTACTGACCCTATTGGTCGATACCCAATTGCAGTTGTAATACTGTAAGGGAGGACAAGAGTTTGAGGTATAGAGTTGAAGTAGACATTAGAAGAAATCAGAAGCTCAAACCTAGACAGGAAACAAGGGATAAAGCTCTACTTCTTTTCAAAAGACCGAAGGAAAGACGTTACATGTATAAAGGTGATGTAGACTTTAGCAGGAGCAGGAAATTAAATCCTAAAAAACAAGGTATAAACATCTACTCCAATTCGAAAGACCTGGGAGGAGTGTGAACTGGACGATATGCAAACCTATCTACTCTTATTGGTGGAGGAAATTTAAATAAAAATAAAATATATAATTAGTGAATAAAATTACACATTTCATGCACAGACATTAGGAATACACAAAAGGACATAGCGGCATAGTAAGGAGGAAATATTGCTTAGAGCTCCGAAAGATCTGAAGTTGCGGAGAGCCCACATTCTGGGGCAACACGACACATAGAAAAGGGTCAGGGCATGTTCACTTTTTTTTGCTCTATGGAAAAAAAAAATAAAGCGATTATAATATGTTTCTACTCATGAAATTCTGTTTCAGTTTCAATTGATGCCGATAAAGGTTTACCACGTCGAACAACCGAGGTCGTGAAACGTTATACTTAAATGGCTTTCGCTTCGTTGATCACTCTCTCCTGGTCGCACGAGATTTAGCCATTAAACGTAGCTTATCAATTCTTGTCACTATAATTGCTATAATCAATTAGCATACCTTCGGAAAATAACCGTAATCTATATTTGATTTCCTAGCCAAATACACATCCAACGAAAAGAGAAAAGTAAGTTTTCATATAGATACTCATACCACTCTAAAGGTTCTGTTAAAAATATTTTCAAAAAGTCATTGATTTTCTAATGATTGTTATTATGTGAAATGGTAGATGATAACGATGGTTATTATGATCACCTCAGGAAATAAGAAGCTAACTAACATTGAAATACATAAAATATATTTATAAGCAGCATTTTCAGAAAGACGCATACTTTCTGATATTTGTTGTAATGTGAAATGGTAGATGATAACAATGGTTACTATGATCACAACTTCAAATAAAATGCTAATTAACCTTGCAAGGCCTAAAGTTTTCAGAGAGACTTTAATTTTCTAAAATACCTTTTGTCATCTATTTTAAATCTACTTGAATTTGCTACTCTGGACATGGCTACAGAGAGCTGATAAGTAGAAACATTTGAATAATTTTCTAATGTCTGTATTATTATTAATAATAATAATAATAATAATAATAATAATAATGGTTTGTTGTAATGTGAAATGGCAGATGATCAGTCAGTCAGTTAAATGCCTTACGTGATACACGCTTAGGCGATCATGTCTGGAAAGAGACATGACTGACTGGGCAGTTGATTTTCCCGTAGTAGGTTGCCATTACTTTCTGCAGTAGACTTGTTGCCAACCAAGACCATAGAACTCAATCTATCCTGTTATTTAACCCATATCTGGAGGAAAGTGTCGGATTAATACTTTTCCTAAGGATATTTGCGCGTAAGTGAATGCAATGAATTCGACTGGAATTTGAACTCGGCTACGCCGATTTCTCGTACCGAGCCGTGATCCACTGTACCACAACGCAAATCCAGATGATAACAATGCTTATTATGATCCCAACTTTAAATAAGACGCTAACTAACCTTGCAAGGCCTAGAATTTTCAGAAAGACATCTATTTTCTAACGTTGCTTTTGTTATCTATCTTATGTCTACTTGAATTTGCTACTCTGAACATGGCTACATAAAACTGATTATGAGAGAAACGTTTGAATGTTTGCGTTAAAAATGCTCATGATTTTATAATGTGAAATGGCAGACGATAATAATGCTTATTATGATAACAACTTCGAATAAGATGCTAATTAACCTTGCAAGACCTAAAGTTTTGAGAAAGATTTTTAAAGTTCCTTTTCTCATCTATCGTAAGTACACTTGAATTTTCTACTCTGAATATAGCTACATAAAGCTGACCATTTGAAAAATATTCTAATGTTAGTATTAATAATAATAATGATCTGTTGTTATGCGAAATAGCGATTGAACTCTACCGATATTCGAACTCGGCCCTCACAATTACTTAATCCGAGTTACTATCCAATACTCCACCGATCGTCCAACGTATCAAGTACAATTTAAAAGTAGTTTGTTTCTATTTATAACAATTATCAATATTGATATTTTGGAAACAGTTTTCTTTTTTTTTTAATCTAGCCCCCGTATATAATCGAGTATATTGCGAAATTTTATGATTACAAAAAATAGACGGCTACCTATGTAATTCTTTTATCGAAATCAAAATCATCTCTGACCGGTTGCATTATACACAAATAAACTTTTCATGGCGCTGTTAAGATTTATGCAAAATTTCAGACGTTGCACTACACATGAAGTTGGCTTATACAAACGTATATCTCTTTCTTTATGTGCCGTGACATTTCAGGGCGTAGGCGATCATGGACCTCCACTTACCCCTATCCCTTGTCGCTCTTAACACCTTTACTCTTGGTATCACACTCAAACCCCACCCCGCAATCCACTTACTCAAATCCATCAAGTATCTCTCGCGTTGCTTTCCCCATATCTCTCTTGTCCTCTATCCTCCTGTGAGTACCAGATTCTCCAATCCCTTTTTCTTCATTCAGTAAAGTGCCATACGTGATAAACGCCTTGGGAGATCATGTCTCTTTCGAGACATGACTGACTGGGCAGAAGATTATCCCGCAGTAGGTTTCCATTGTTTTCTGCGGTAGACTGGTTGCCAGCCAAGGCTATAGAACCCAATCTGTCCTGTTATTTAACCTATAGCTGGAGGGAAGAGACGGATTAATACCTTTCCCAAGGATATTTGTGCGTAAGTGAATGCATGGAATTTAACATGAATTCGAACTCGGCTCCCCGATTTGTCGATATCCACTGCACCACAACGCACATCCAGCTGTTTCTTCCTGATGTTAAGTATAAGTTTTCTTTTCGTTTGCATTCGCTCCAAAACGTTTTCGTTGCTCACATGTTCGGTCTCTGGTATCCTCAGCATCCTTCTGTAGAACCACATTTCAGTTGCTTTCATCTTTGAGGAGGTTGTCTAGAATTTGCTGCCATATAGAAAGGGAGATATCACGAAACAGTAGAGAACTATTTTTCTTGATTCCAACGAAATTTTTCTGTCTCTCAATAATCAGCTTTTGAAATGCGTCCTTGGCCATACCAATACGCCTTCGGATCTCAGTGTCGCACTTTCCGTCCTCTGTCAGAACACTTCTTAGGTATTCAAATTTCGGTAACTGATTAATTTTGGTATCCTCTACGTGCAATTGTTATTTTGGCCTTCTCTTAAAAGTAATTCTTCTACACTGTTAATTCATTCATTTAATTGAAAATATTGGTCAAATTCTTCCTATATTGTGCTAATCAAGTTAAACTATTCGTGCACACTGCTAATTAAATAATCGTACTTGAAATATAGATAAAATTTTTCGTCCACCGTGTTAATCAATCAATTATACCATAAATCGTGTGCTTGTTTTACTAACTTTTTATGTGAGCAAAAATATTTTCTATAAAATTTCACAAGAAATATTTTCAGCAATAAATACTAAAACATGTTTTAATTGCTAGAGGAAGTTTCGTTGAAGTTCAATATAATGCTTTGAATTTCCAAACGATTTTTAAAAAATAAAGAATTCGCATTAAAATTGTCATTATTGATTATAACATTTGGAAAAACACAAAATTTCTCTGTATAGATTCGCTCTAACGCGTTAGGCTGATTAAAATCGAATTTCAATAAAAGAAGGAGAACGCTTATTCTTTAGACACCCATCGATGAATTTTCTTAAAATTATATTTAATCCTTTCGTTCCGTCATTAGAACAAACATTTTTTTAAATATATCCTTAGAATAAACTGTTTATGAATGCTTCAATAAGCACTATTCCTTGGATCTGTTATATTTTCATATTATTCTTATATATATTTTTTTTTTTTTTTTTTTTTTTTTTTTAATCATTTCACCCCGAGCAAGGCAGAAACGCCACTGATGTGCAGGGGGTTACATAAATGTAAAGAGATTAATTACAAAAGAGTGAGGAGTACAAGCTAGTTAGAAAGGAACAATAGAAAGCTGAGAAAGCAGGTGCAATGACAGGTACATGGGCGGAGAGAAAGGGAAGGTTATACAGGGGAGGGGAGAGAGCTAGAGTCCAGTGGTTAGTAGGTGAGTATTAACTTTGCTTTTAAATTTCTGGAGGTCGTAGCCGTCAGGAAAGCAAGAATACGGGAGTGAGTTCCACAGGCGGGAAGTGCGAGAGAGGAAGCTGCAGCAGTAGAATTGTCGTCTGCGTTTGGCTAACCTGACTGTGAATGGGTGGGACCCAGTTGCCAGTCTGGTTGAACGGGTAAACACCTGTTGAGGAGGCATCAATGACTTAAGCTCATCCGAGCAGAAGCCATGAAAGTATTTATAGAAGAGACAGAGGGAGGCCACATTTCGACGATGGGAAAGTGGCTGCAGACGAGTCGCCAGATCAGTACCTATCACATTACAGACTCTCCTTTGGAGCTTGTCAAGAACACTGAGGAGAACGGCAGGGGCACCTGACCATAAATGGCAGCAGTACTCCATGCACGGACGGATGGTTGACTTGTATATATGCAGGATGGATTCAGGTGGAAAAAACATCCTGGATCGACATAGTGACCCAATCTTCTTAGCAGTAGATTTTGCTATGGATTCAATATAGTGCTTCCATTTGAGGTCAGAGGACAGGGTAAGTCCGAGGAGGCGTAGTGTATTACTCTCCGGGAGAATCATCTGGTCCATGCTTATGGGAGGCAGAAGAGGTTGCCTGTAATGGTTGACAGACAACAGCTTGGTCTTAGATGAATTGAAGTTGACAAGCCACTTGTGGAGAATATTAAACTTGAACAGGTTGAGATTGTGATGATCTTAGACGCACCCGCTTTGGAGTCAGTTCTAAAAGCCAGCCGTTCGTTGGGAAGTTGTTCGAGTGGAATTTACGTATCACCGATGAAATACGAAATGTGATTCGGGACAATGTACATGGTGCAGTGGATCTTTTTTCTTTATGTGCCGTGTCCTTTCAGGACGTAGGCGATTATGAATTTTCACTTGCCCCTCTCCCTTATCGCTCTTAATATTTTCTCTCTGTATCTCTTCCAAACCCTACTCCGCCATCCACCGGTTCAAACCCATCAACAAGGTCTCGCGCATCTTTCCCCTGTCTCTTTTTCCCTCTATCCATCCTGTGTGTATTAGGTTCTCCAAGCCCTCCTTCTTCATTATGTGTCCTACAACCCTTAGCTGTCTCTTCCTGATTCAAAGAATAAATTTTCTTTTCGTTTGCATTCTCTCCAAAACCTCGTCGTTGCTCACATGTTTGGTCTATGGTATCCTCAGCATCCTTCTGTAAAACCACATTTCTGTTGCTTATGACTCCTTTGATATTTAAACTAATTTTGTCTAAAAAAACGTAATCTTTTAAATGGATAAATCAATTTAGATTTGAACTTTAATCGTCTTCCTATTAGCAAATAAGCAACTCGTAATAATAATAAATAACGGAACCCATGGAATTTCCACGGAAGGATAATTATGATTTTCTGGAAAAATTTTACTTTGTCATCCTACAAATGATAGTAACGGCTTCAAACATAAAGGGATTGAATAATAAAATAACAATAGCACAAAGTGTAATTTTATTAAAATATCTATAAATAAAATATCTACTTTTGTAGATATTTTAATAAAATTACACTTTGTGTTATTGTTATTTTATTATAGAAGCTTAAGCGGCGTATGATCCATAGAAGCTTAAGCGGCGTATGCACAGACCATAACCAAAATACTGTATTTTTTGCTATTTTGTGAGATATTTTGAAAGAGAAAAATTTGTTTTTGTTACTGAAAAATCATGGCTCCTGTGTCCAAAGTAAACAGAAAAGACCAACTGAGTAATGGCCAAGGGTTCAGAGGCAAGAAATTTCGTTATTAGATCGCGGGATACGACAAACCTACCTATTTTTACTATATTGTACAATACACACAAACACACACACAATTACTACTACAAACACCAGCTTAAGCTGCTACTGATACGGTAATGCTATAGGCTCTCTCCTCCTACTCTCTCACTCTTTACTACCCTATCGTTTGGCAAAGGTGAGAGAAAGGCTGAGGAGAGTAGCGTTTAAAAAGATAGAGGGGAAGGAAAAGCTCGTATAGAGAGTAAGTGGCGTAACGGACAGAGGAACTAAGTAACTAATTAACTAAGGAGAGAACAAGCAGAATTATTATATGATAAATCTGTTTCTAAAATAATTTAGCATAACCGCTATATCCCGCCATTACCTCAGAAATAATGAACTATTTCGTTTTAATAGCGTGGAAAACAAATGGAAAATACATATCAGACTTTACTTGGTTTTAGTTAGAAAATGAAAGAAAGAACGAAAAAGTGTTTAACGTCTCTTTCAGTGAAATGAAAAAGTTTTCAATTTCATTTTTGCCCCCTTCTACTTCTATGTGCCCTGTTCCTTCAGGACGTAGGCGATCATGGCTTTCTACGTTTCCCTATCCCTGGTGGCTCTGCGTACGCCTTCTCCTGTTACACCAGGCAATCCTCGTTCCGTCTTCCACATGATTAGGTCCTTCAAATATGTTATCCGTTGCTTTTCCCTGCCTCCTTTACCCTCTATCTGACCTGTTACTATCAGCTTCTCCAAGCCCTCCTTCCTCGTTGCATGTCCTAGGAACTTAAGCTGTCTCTTCTTGATGCTCACTATTAATTTCCTTTTTGTTTCCATCATTTCCAAGTTCGAGGGATGATTGTGCGTTGTAGTTATCGGCTTGGAATTCGTTGCATTCACTTACGCACAAATACCCTTCGGAAAGCTATCCACCACTTCTCCCTCTAGCTATGGGTTAAATAGCAGGACGGATTGGGTTCTGTAACCTTGGCTGGCAACCAGTCTCAGAAAGTAATGGCAATCTAGCGCAGGAAAATCTTCTGCCCAGTCAGTCAAGTCTCTTTTGAGACATGATCGCCCAAGCGTGTATCACGTAACTGACTGACTGATCCATTTTAGATGATGTTTATGATGATGATACTGATGTAAGCGTTTCAGGTTTTGTTGTTGTTTATTTGAGTTGTTGTATTTTTGTTTTGTTTTTTTTTTACTGTTATCATCGTCATTATTGATTTCGTTCACTAAATAAAAATTAAAACGACATTGTGATGAAGCCGTTGTGTCTTTTTGGCGAGCAAACGTCTGCCAATTGCGATATGCGCGTGCTGGAATCATTATGGAATTACTTGTCAGTAATAAAATATTCATTTTGACGGTTAATTAATCGCTTTATACAATTGGGTGAAATGTTAAACATACAAAAGTGCGTAGCTGTCGCTGAGACAGACTTCGGAAGAGAATGCAAAATGGCCGACAACCACAGAATAGATTTGTGTTGTGTTATTAGACAATAATGAATGGACTCTTTATTTCAGATGTTTATGAAGAGTTGAAAAAATGATTATAAACCGACTCTGTCGTATTTTTCTTTTTCATTCTTTTATGTTTAAATTGCTTGAATCATTCAAATGTTCCACTGACGTCAATACCGAAAATAAACGCTCGACTCTTATTGGATAAGAGGATTCAGATCCCTTAATTAAGCATTTGCGCTGTTTACTGGCAGTATTCATATCCTTAATTGTCGTTTCAATTATTTTATATATAATCATTTCACCCCAAGCGAGATAGGACCGCCACTGGTGCACAGGGGGTAAAAGTGTGAGAAAAAAAGGTACATAAGATCAAAGATAAATGGGAATCAAGTAGATAGAAGATGACAATTGACGTTCATTTAAACTTTTGGAGATTGAAGCTATCAGGGAAGCAAGTAAACGGTAGGAAGTTCCACAAACGGGGAGTGCGAGAAAAAAGCTGTTAGAATAGAAGAGACGATTATATTTAACTATTTTGACGGTAAAAGTGTGGGACCTTGATGCCAATCTATAAATACGTGTGGTCAGAGCAGTTGCCATCAAAATATTTGTAGAAAAGACAAAGGGAAGCCTCATCAAGTCGACAAGAAAGTGACTGAAGGCGAGCTACTAAGTCCGGGTCGACTATATTGCAGATCCTATTTTGGATTTTGTGAAGAATTTCAAGATGAATAGCAGCAACACCCAACCATAAATAGCAACAGTATTCAATGCACGGACGAATGGTAGATTTATAAATGTGCAAAATAGATTCTGACGAAAAACAAAACTTCCTGGTCAGACACAGTGATCCAACTTTACTAGTAGTAGAAGCAGCTATGGATCTGATGTAGTCATTTTAAGTCTGTTTTAATATAAATTTTAATAATCCAAAATTATGATTAATGTCTACCGACAGGAAAAAAATTCATCTTAACATCAATGCAACGTTTTATGACCTGACTATAAAAAAGCAGACAAGCTGAAACGTACACAGAGCGCAAACATTCAGTGACAAAAAATGCACTTTGAACACGCTTATTATTATTATTAGTATTATTATTATTTAATCAATTCACTCTAATCTAGATGGTACCACCACTAGTGCGCAGGGGTTTACAGTAAAAGAAAAGACAGGGTACAGGGGGTATTGAAGAAAGAATAAAAGATTAACTTGATTCAAGAAGATAGAAGATGTCAACTGACGCTTCATTTAAATTTTTGGAGATTTTAGCTATCAGGAAAGCAAGTATACAGAAGGGGGTTACAAATGCAAAAAGTGCGAATAAAGAAACTGTTGGAGTAGAAGTTGCGGTTACATTTAACTATTTCAATGGTAAAAGGGTGGGACCTAGATGCCAATCTAGCTGCAAAAATAAAGTAACCATTATAGAAATATAGGATTTAATGAAAATTAGTTTCTTAGTTATTGAAAAGTAAATATCACTTCCTTTTTAATTATAAGTAGCAGTATAGCCCGGCGTTGTATAAAGGACATACAGACAGATAAACAGACACACACACACACAAACATCTTGCCTTTTATATATATATATATATATATATATATATATATATTATCGATTTTCTACACTATTGTAAGAACTGCAACCTTGAAACTTCTGAATATCATTTCTTATGTCTTTGTCTATGAGTGTATCAAATTTGATTAAAGTCAGACCACTCCTTCTATAACCCGACTTTTTCGATTATCGATTTTCGATATTTATCGGGGGTATCTCGACACAAAACCTAGCTAAGAACACTCGCAGACGCTTATAGTACAACTGTGTAAATTTTCAAGAAAATCAGTTCAGCCGTTTTGGAATCTATAGGTAACGGATACACACACACAGAGACACACACATACACACATACAGACAAAGTTTCATTTATAAATAAGTTTAGATAATCCTCTACGTTTTAATAAAGACAGTAGTGTATTTATTTGTAAATGTATATTTTGTCAAAAAGGTGACTTCTTGATAATATTGGTTTGAGGAAGGCGACCCTAGAGTGCCGTACCAAAGTATCTCAGAACCAAATCAAACGTCGACGACCCAAGTCTTTTGATAAAACTGTTCGGAAGCCGTCGATGTTATATATATATATATATTTCCCTCCTGTCATAGAAAGAGAGACAATAACAAAGCTTAATCAACTCACTTACCTAGAGAGACAAAAATGAGGCAACATTGACTCATTTCATTTTCTTTACTACCAGTTATTAAACTTTACTACCAGTTATGAAAGCTCTTACTGCGTGTTTGCTCTATTACAATAAAGACTGTTTTGTATTTGTGTGTATATATATATATCTATAATAATCCTCTCTAATATTTAGCCGTCCTTTTTTACGGCAGGGGTACACTCGTAATATTAATAATGGACAGCTACTCGTTTCTCGAGTTAATCTCTATCACGAGCATAATTGAACTACTTTCTTGCCCACAGAGCAAACCTATAGTTTATACTGCAGCTATGGCGAACAAACCTAAGTTTCAATCACGAGGAGAGAGCGCATATTCAGGAATTTTCAACTTTTTTTAAACAAGGCCAGTACTTTCAAACACTTTCAGTATTTTCAGTCATGATGACTTGTTATTTTGTGCTATAATTGACGGCTTCCAAACAGTTTCATCACAAGGCTTGGGTCAGACCTTTCCTACAATACGGCATCCAAACCAATAATTCTTCGCCAATCTTATCAAGGGCCTGATAAATGTACTTGGTGATGGTCTTTAGTACATCAGTAGTAGACCTTGTGAAGCGGAAGCCATACTACTGGTCAGAAAATTAATTGTTGGATGTGAAATTGCTAAAAGGCGGTAAAAGGCTAATAAGTCGATAGTTAGGAGGGTCGGAGGGGTTTCCATAGTTTTTTAAAGACGGGAACAACAGAGGATGACTATCAACAAGCAGGGAAGGAAGAGATAGCAAGGCAATAGTTATAGAGTTTGGAGAGGACAGGAGTTCAGGGGAACATTTCGTAATGACTATGACTGAAATATCATCACATCCAAATGCCTTATGGGGGTCAAGCTTAGAAATAATGTTACAGACCAGAAAGAGTATATATCACTCAGCTGGGCCACAGTTCTAGAAGTGGAATTTTAAGAGAATTTGTGAACAAAGCACTCGGCCTTGTCCGTTGTTGATGTGAGAACCTCAAAATTATCGAGTGGTGGAGGGATCTAAGGTTTGCTGTTGTTTAGCACACTTTTGCAGAATCATCAATAGTCCTTAGTGTCAAACTTGCAGGATGCTATATGCTACGTCATTCTGTTAGCAAACAACAGCTTCACATCATTTAGTACTCGCTTGCAATCAAAATGCTCCCTTGAACACACGCCCCCGATTTGCAGTTGAAACGGTTGTTTTATCTGGCGTGGTATAAAGGTCTCCAAAATCAAACAATGTTCAATTTGTCTTTTAAAGCACATTTCACGCTTTTAGATTTCTTAGAGAGTCATATCTGATCCCTTTCTTATATAGCAATTTATAAAAAAATAATGTATTTTAGTTATTAATGTATGTATGTGTGTATATATATGTGTGTGTGTGTGTGTGTGTGTGCGAAAAAAATATGATATATCTAAAATATATCTGTAAATGGAATATAGTACATAAGTTCTCCTATCGCTCGGTTGATACTCATCCGAGGTCTTTTGAATAGTTTTTTCCATGGGTTTCCGTTTAATTAAATCTTGACAACTTCAAGTCTAGTGTTGGCTGTTCGTATTCGTGCATTGTACTAGGAATTTTAATTCTTCCCTTTTCCTACGATAATACAACACCACACGATAACCCTCTACCTTGAATGGTTCTTGAGCATTTGGGCTTTGTTATAGTTAAAAGTTATAGTTATATTAATGAGAAAAAATATCCATATATATATATATATATATATATATATATATATTAGGATTATGCTTTTTTAATTTTCATTTATAACCTGATTTCATGTATCATAATTAGATGAACTTTTGTCAAATATAATGAAAAGGGTTTAATTATGTTTTCTGTTTTTTGTTTTTTTTTTTTAATGTCACTTCAACACGAAATTTCCAAGATCGGAGTACTATGACTTTCTAGAGCGTTCTAGAAATTTTGGGGGCTTTATTAAACTTGTTTCTGTTTATTTGTAAGTTTGCCTGTTATTCTATTGCTATAAACTGTTAAATGCGTTGAAAATACGTAAGTACTATTGAATTACATTAGCAAACTAAAAAATAAAGTTTCTGAAACTATTTTGATTTTTACCCTTGTTGTGCATATGGCAAAAGCAGTTTTTCGGTTTGAAGGCGACATTTTTCAGGAACTAAAACAAATTAATATTTTATTTTTCATTTCTGTTGAATAAAAGTTCGTCGATTAATTACACAAGAACACAGGGTTAAAAAAAAGAAGTTATACCCATAATATATGGGGGTTGAACAGCTACTTTTTCAACTTCGTCTTTTATATATATATATATATATATATATATATATATATATATATATAGTTACCTCTTAACCCGCATTGACCATGAATAAAAATTATGCATACCCTGACTACCCATATAAATGTATATATTCATGGTATTATAAAACCCTCTATGTTAATGTGTCAGAGAAGGGTATGCAAATTCCCCAGGGTGCAAATAGTTGGTGGTGTGTGCAGGATCAGGAGGAAATAAATGTTATTGACTTGCAGAGCCTGACGAGTTTAATAATGTAACTTCAGTCGCATGCAAATTTCTAATATTTATATTTTATAAGACGATTTTTATGGCTCTCAGTCTTTTTAGAAAGTCCCTTGAAAATTGCAACGAAACTGAGATTTTACACTTATTGCTTCGTAAAGGTATTTCTTTTGTTGGTAATATATATATATATAAACTTTAGGTGCAGGCTCCTCACACCAAAGCCAGAACAAAAGTCCATGTAAACATCAGTTTGCAAATTCTTCGTTTTTGAGCTAAGTTTAAATTTTACGTTGGACACTCTTAAATGTACAATCCAATATACAATTCAAATGATACTTCTACAAACTCTGGGGCGGGTTCCTGGCAACAAAACAAAATTGGGGCGGTTTACTGGCATTTAAACATTTACCCAAAAGACCATCGTTGTACAATAAATCATAACAAATGTTCAAGATGTCCTCTGCTTGCTTCTGCAGACGCAAAAGCACATCGGATCATTGACCGGCAAACCCTTTCAAATACTCCCACACGGTGTTGAATGCTTTCGCAGGCGCCCATGCCACGCTGATGAAGCGTCTCTTTATTGTTAATGTCTTCTGTATAAACCAATTCTTCTAGGTGGCCTACAGATTAAAAAAAATAAACGGATTGAGGTCGGTGGAACGTACAGGCCATGAAACCAGTCCACTCGTACTTATCCATTTATTGTGTTAGATATCAGTCACTGCATTGTGCACAATGTAAGTAAAATGTGCTGAAGCCCCATTATGCATGCATCTTCATATTAACAGGGATACATCCTCTAGCAGGTCTGAAATTGTGTTTGAAATAAAGTCCATGTAGGCAACTCCTGTAAGACGTGGTTGGAGAAAATATGGACCTAACAAACAGTCACCTTTTTTTCTTTTTTTTTTTTCTAATCATTTCACCCCGAGCAAGGCGGAAACGCCACTGATGTGCAGGGGGCTACATAAATGTAAAAAGATTAATTAGAAAAGAGTGAGGAAGAAAGGAACATTAGAAAGCTGAGAAAGCAGGTGCGATGAGAGATACATACATTTGAACTGTATCTAGCCTGTACTGCAATATGGGAATTCTCATCAGCCCACAAATGTTGATTGTGTAAATTTCTTATTTCATCTATACAAAACGTTGCATAATCCGTAAACAAGGCTGAAGAGAAAATAACGGATCGATAATTTGTGCAATAAACCATCGACAAACGTTTTCCCGTGGTGCGTGATCAGAGAGTGAATGATCCTGCACACGTTGCAAATGATATGGATACAGGAGGGGCTCTTGAGGTACTCTCCATGCAATAATATGGGATGTACGACATTCTAGGGCTACTTGACGTTTGCGATACATGGATCATCTCCGACAGCCTGCAGAATGTATAGAATGCGGTCAGACATACGAGCAGGTCTCAGCCTTCCTCGATCCAAAGTTTGTGGTGCCACGTATGTGTCTCAGCAGCACGACGATAAACAGCAGCAACTATTGAATGACTTGACTGCCTTCGGTTTGAAAACGCAATCTGACACAGCCGTGCAGCCTCGCGTCCATTATCATTCCTGCTGCCGTATGTAAAAATTCTATTTGTCTGCTCACTATATCAATAACCTGCCATTGTTAAATGGAATACTTTTCAGTCTCTACTACACACGTTAAACGTTGAAGACAGACTAGCCACAAATGTACACGAATGACAAATGTAACCTAGTCTATAGACCAACACATCGTAATCTACCGTAACATTTCTTTACAATTAATAAATAAAAACGAGGGATTCTTGTACATATATTTATACGGATTTTTATCCTTGTTTTGATGTCAGGAAACCGCACCCAAAGTTTGTAAAAGTATGTTTGATACGCCCTATATATATATATATGGTGGGGGGTAGTACTTTTATTTTATTTTGACAACTATACTTTATGATTGAAAATAACATTTTGCTTTATATCTTACATTCAACAAAGGATAAGGACAGAGAGTTAAATAAAGGGATCGTGTAGAGTACCTCAATCTTGTCATCAAAGAAATGCATATATATATATATATATATATATATATATATATATATATAATTTTAAAAATGTGTATTTAGGCCGCAATCCTTCTTTTATGCATGTTTCGTTAACCTGGTTCAACGATCCCTCACCATCAGTGTAAAATTTTAGTAGTTTAGGTGACGGCCTTTACATTATATATATATATATATATATATATATATATATATATATATATATATAAATTAAAAAAGGATTAATTCAATGATGTTGGATGATCATTTCGATATGAAAATCCCCACGGGGATAACACATTACCTCAGCAACAGAAAAACCCTTTCAGAAACTGGATAAAAATCAGTCCAATTTTCCTTTTTAAATAGATTTGCAAAGAAATTAAAAAAGAAAATAAAAAAGAAAAAGAAAAAAGAAAAAGATAAAACAAAATAAAATCAAATAAACAAGAAAAGAAAAAATTGACATCGTCTGGGTTCGCAAAAAAGGAAAGAGAATTGTAACTTAAAAATTAACAGACGGCCGTGTTGAATTGATGTAAGGTTAAGCAACACGGAAAAAAGGTGGGAGATAAGAGAGATAAAGGAAGGAAGGGAGGGAAAAAGAAAAGAAAAGAAAGAAAAATTTTTTTATATATTACAGACGCTGGACATATTCAAAAACCTAACTTCCCAAAAGCATTGAAGTATTAGAAAAAAAAAAATATATATATATATATATATATATATATATATATATATGTTTATAGACTGATTTTCGCTACAACATGACCGACCGCAACTAAAAGTTTCATGCACGTATGCGGCACAATCTTTAGGCAGTCGATCTACCTAAAGATTGCTCATACATTGATGAAACTTTTAGTTGCGGCCGGTCATGTTCTATCGGGAATCAGTTCATAAATATGAAGTTCTGCCTCAATGCAATGTAATCAACACTTTTTCCAAGTGTGCGATTCTACATAGGTTCTTTTTTTCTTTGAGCCACTGATTTCCTCCAAGTGTGTGTGTGTGTGTGTGTGTGTGTGTGTGTGTGCGACAAATATATTATGTTCTTATTACGATTGTAGATGACAAATATATATATATCTGTCTTCGGATGACTATATATATATATATATAGTCATGGCTCATTCAGTAAAATGAATTAGAGCACTCTAGCTATTTGGCGTGTATAATGATAATATATGCGCTAAAAAGACTGCCTCCTTTCCCCGAACGCCCCATGGCCCAGAGATAGAGTCGCCGACTGACGCCAATTCGGTCGGGTTTCAATCCTGGGTTAGGGAGCGATCGGAGTCTAACCGTACTGATGAGCTGTGATACAGTGAAACAGATCTGTCTGCGGATGACAATATATATATAAAGGAAAACTCGATACATCATTTAGAATGGTTATAAATTATAATTCATTTCTATGAGCTAAATTAGCTCATTTCATCAGACCTCACTATATTAGTTCTATTCGGTATAAATATTTTCTTGGAATAAACATTTCTTTAAAATGAAATGGGAAACAAGTAAAAAGAATTAGAATTATCAAATTCAAACAAACTAGCCAATTATTAAATCAAAGCAATTAAATAATTTTTGAATGCCGTGATAAAAATAAATTTAAACTATCTGCATATATGAAAAATACATTTATATATATATATATATATATATATATATATATATATATATATATAAGTACGGACATGTCTGTAGGGAAATATATGCATGTATGTGTATGTGTGTAAGTATGCAAATATATGCGTATTTTGTGAATATGTGTGAGAATTGTTACTATACTTGAATATATGTTACTACTATTTATACGGGTGGAAATACCGTCTTCATAAAAATTATATATGTGGGTATGCGAACGCAAGATTTGTATGTGAACATGGATGGATGTGTGTGTATGGGTATATGTAAGTATAAACACAGACGCATTTGTACGTACATATGTACATGTAAGGACATGGGTGTATGTGGATATAAATAAGTATACGTGATTGTGTTAATATGTAGGGTTACACGTATATACGTATGTGAGTGGGCGTGTAATGAATTCATGGTCACTGTCCAAGAATGTTGACCTCTTCTCGGCCGATCTAGAGGTCCCCAACTGAGATAACGCTAAGGTCTCTTTTTTTAATCTTTTTACGTGTTTTCCAATTCATTTTAAAGAAATGTTTATTCCAGGAAAATATTTATAGCGAATGGAACAAATATAGTTTGGTCTGATGAAATGAGCTAATTTAGCTCATAGAAATGAATTATAATTTATAGCCAATATGTGTCGAGTTTTCCCTTATATATATAGGAATCCAGCTGAAGAGAACCAATAGTTTTAAATTTGACACTTTGGCCGTTAAGGTTGAAAAAAGAAATCATTAATTCCCAAAAAATATAAACTTTTTTTTTTAATTTAAAGTGAATCTCTATTCTGATTAGTTAAATTGAACACATAAATTTTTATGTCTTCCCATATCTATAAATAACAAACGTATTGTTTCTTATATTTAAATGAAAATCATTTTCACAACAATGATCCAACATTGCCTGATGACGAGGTATATTCTCTAAAGGGAAATGTTCGTGTAAAATAAATGCCAGAAAACTCGGAATTGTAAAACTGTTGGATCTCTTCACCTGGAGATATATATATATATATATATATATATATATATATATATATATTCTAAACATATTCTGTTAAATATAAGAGACAATGAATGTTTATTATGTTTAAACATTAGCCGTTTTAAACATCGTATTTTGGCTTTAATTTCAGGTGAAAATAAAGACAAAAATTCTCCAACATTTGGATAATTTTTTATTAAGTTCTAAGCTTTCGGCTTACATGAGCCATCTTCAGAGAGGTTACAAGGACTTTAACATAAAAACATCCACCATCAGCGATGATTTTATCTTGTGTTGACATAAAACTTTGCTAAGCAACGATAACAGTTACCAAAGATAGCAAACGCACTTCGTAAATTTGTAATGCAGTTCTATGACGTCACACCGCGTAAGAGATCGAAATGATAACAGAACCATATATTTAAATGCAATGTAAACGTGATTTAAACGTGATTTTATTAAGTGAGGGTTGTTTGAATTTAATGTAGATGGCCTCCAATATCTGAAGGCTCGTTTTACTGTTTATATGAAGGAGCTGAAAGGTTGACGTGTAGAATAAGTATCCATCCTCCCCTCATAGAAAAAATAGATGTTTTGACATACAACATATTCTATAACAGTAATGGCGTTACTTTTAATAAATGTCTCATCAGACGATGACTCTTGGTCCAAAGATGATTTCGTTGCTGTAACATTATTAAACATAACCATGTTTTACTTTTTTATCCTAGAGTCTGTAACAATCCACCCAGAAGATAACTTATTTTAGGGAAGAGATCTGACCTCTCTCCAGTAGATGTAGCCAGCATATTTTTTTAGGTTCTACTGATGCTGACGTGCATCGTGGTGCAGTGGATATCGGCTCGAAACGAGAAATCGGGAAGCCGATTTCGAATTCCAGTCGATTTCCTTGCATTCACTTACGCGCAAATACCCTTGGAAAAGGTATTAATCAGTCTCTTCCGTCCAGTTATGGGTTAAATAACAGGACAGATTGGGTTCTGTAGCCTTGGTCGGTAACCAGTCTACCGCAGAAAGCAATGGCGACCGCGGGATAATCTTCTGCCCAGTCAGCTATGTCTCTTTCGAGACATGATCACCCAAGCGTGTTTCACGTATGGCACTTAACTGACTGACTGATACGGTCTAGGGATACCAGTTGAATCTACCCCGATAAGTAAAATGACGGCCCGAATAGACCTGCTTGATCGATAATAGTTTAAACACAAAGGACTAGAAAATCCTGCTTGTCGGCTTCATAACTGAATATTTCGTATTCTTTTTTAATACCAAATACACGGTCGAGATATGTCGGCAGATGTTAACTATTTAAGACAGCAGAATCAATAAAACTCTGTCTTGTCTGCTTGTCAGACGACATTATTTCTCTCCTCTCTCTCTCTCTCTCTCCCTCCCTCCCTCCCTCTCTCTCCTTTTTCTTTCGCTTTCTCTATATCATTCACTGTATTTCTTTGTCACTTTTCTCTCCCCACGCTCTCTGTACCTACATTACTTCCATTTCTTTCTGTTTAAGACTAATTAGTTTAACTCTCGTTTATGAGCGTGGCTCGTTAGATTGGAAGAGTCCATTGTTGACAAGGAACAGACCAACTTCATGATCAGCGTTGCGCTGCCTTGATAATTAGGGAAAAACAACTGACAGAAAAAGAAAGGATGAAAGAAAGAATTGGTTATACTTGGGCGGCTACTTTTCACTTTGACAAATTTGATTCACGATCAAAAGGAGTTATTTTTATTTTAAAAAAAAATAATAGTAATACATAGTTTTACTATATTTCTAGCAATTTTTCCGGGTTTCCGGCAAAGTTCAAATATAAATTATGAAAAGATTGACTTACATACGAGCACACTTAGATAGATAGATAGATAGATAGATAGATAGATAGATAGATAGATAGATAGATAGATACTGTATACTCGACCTGAATCGCAATTTAAAGTCAACTCCAGACCGTAGTCACTTGTGAAACCCTAAATCGTTACAATGCCTTCCGCCAATGCTTTTTTGAGTTCAGGGCGGTCCTTTTTGACTAGATCCCAACCACGGCTAGAAAACCCAGTTTTCTCTTATAGCATATTGCTTGTAGAAGAAATGTTACATTCATATCTTTCTTAAGCGTATTCAAGCGAAAATGAATTTATTTTTTAATAATATGGCATATCCCACCAGGCACAGGTTCTCCACAGTTTCCGTTTATTTGTTTTCTTTGAACCGTCATGAATGAGTCCCTGTTGTCTTCTTCGTGATTTTTAATTCAGGTTTGTCGCCACGCAAGCATCGAGAGTCCACTCTGCCCTTGCCTCAGGCACTTGTCGAATGCTTTCGTTTCTCTCTCTCTCTCTCTCTCTCTCTCTCTCTCTCTCTCTCTCTCTCACACACACACACACACACACACACACACACACACACACACACACGCACACACACACACACTTACGCTCTCACACCCTGGGGGAGTGGTAGACTTTGTAAACAGTAGCTACTCCGGCATTTACACACCGCTCATTCGATAATGAATTGGAGCACTCTAGCTATTGGGCGTGTTTATACTCGCTAAAAAGCCTGCTTCTACTGGACGCTCGTGGCCTAGGGGTAGAATCACCGACTGACGCTAATTCGGTCGGGTTTCAATCCTGGGTTAGGAAGCGACCAGAGTCTATGCCGTACTGATGAGCTGTCATACAGCGAAACAGATCTGTCTGCGAATGACTATATATATATATATGCCATCTAACTCCAGGGCGTGGATGATCATTAACCGCCACAACTTCCTGAATTTTCTATTTTTAGTAGTACTGACTTCTTATAACCCATAACTGGTGGGGACTGGACAATAGGTAGACTTATTTCTTCTCCCAGGAGATTCGGACGGAAGTGAATGCAACGGACTAAGTTGGAATTTGAACCCAGTTTACCAATTATATTTTCCG
Source organism: Ascarosepion bandense (assembly GCA_037127315.1). Taxonomy (NCBI): domain Eukaryota; kingdom Metazoa; phylum Mollusca; class Cephalopoda; order Sepiida; family Sepiidae; genus Ascarosepion; species Ascarosepion bandense. The sequence continues at coordinate 1,920,546 of JBBBDQ010000792.1, read as the reverse complement.
TGCCTATGGCTGTTCTGCTCACCCGCACACGTACTGATAAATTAAATATTGAAAAAAAAAAATTTAATGTCGCAAAATTTATATTTTACACCTTTTTCCGGACATCCAAACCTCCGACCAATTTCACCAACAGCCGACTCGACTCGTTCCAATTCTGAAATACAACTACAGACGGACTGAAAAGTAACTCCCTATTTTATGCATGATTGGCCAATCGATTTACCAGGGAGAGCTCACCATAACAGTTAACATGGAAATATTTATAGAAAAGACAGAGGGAGGCCGCCATTTTTTTTTTTTTTTTGATAACTAATTTCTGATGACAGAAGAATGACATGAGAATGGTGACTTTGTGCTGGCATTTTCTCTCCTTAACTGATAATCAGGCAAAATTGTCAATGCCTCTTCTCAGTTGAACCCCGAATTTTTTTAAAATATGTTTTATTGTCGCAGTGACTTGCTAACTAGAGCTACAATTTTTATTTCGTAATTTTGACAAATTAAAAATAATTCTTCTATGTAGTATTCCTCTTAAACGAAGCCGAGCGATCATGCCTGAATTTTGACAAGAAAAACTTTCTGGCCTGACACAGTAACCCAGTTTTCCGAGCAGTAGACGCAGCTATAGATTCAAAGTAGTCGTTCCACTTGAGGTCGATTGAGAGGGTGAGGCCAAGTAGGCGCAGTGTGTTGCTTTCTAGAATATTAGCGTCATTTATACTGATGTAAAGTAGGAAAGTTTCTCTAAGGTGAGAGCAGCTTCGTTTTGGAAGCATTAAAATTTACCGGCTGTTTCTTACCCCATTCCGCCAAGAGCAGCAGTGAGATTTAATTTGTTAGTCTTGGCAGATTTCTTATTGAGGCAGAAGTAAATGGTGATTTTATTTGCACTGGGAACTGATTACATCTGGACGGTGACTGATGAAGATCAGAAAAGCGCAAGACCTGGGAAAGAGCTTTGAAGGACGCCGGCGTTCGTATGAGAGGATCTGGACGTTCACTATAAACAATATGGGAGAGGGGAAAGAGTTATATCATTATTAAAAAGAGCTATAACATCTCGTGGAAATGATGAATTAAATTTCCTGAAAAACTGTTTGAAAAAAAAAAGAAATGTCGATGTCCGTAAAATTAACTTTCCCTTCAATGGATGCGGAATGTTTCTAAACCTAATAAGAAGAGAGAGAACAACAATAGAAAGGGAAATAGTGAAGACAACGATTGACATTGCATTTAAGGGTTATTGAGTGAGAAAGAATAAGAAAAAGGAAATATTATTAAGGGGAGAGAACAATAAAAGAAGAGGAATTAAGAAGACAGAAAATAACGATTGACATTGCATTTACGGGTTTGTTGTATCGCCGAGGTGGATACGATACTCAGAGAAAGTGTGCTGCGGTATTATTCAGCACAATACCTGGTGCTAGACCAATATGCACGGAACAATACAATAATTATAATGACAGATAAGACAGAGAATAGGAGGTTAGAACGTAATAGTCGCCGAAGTAATCAGTCCGAATATTACTCGAATCACACTCGAATGCTACTATACTTTACTTAAATAGTCCATTTGATACTATGAGCCACTCCATCATTGAGAGTGCTACAAGGGTGTCAGCCACTCTACAACACATTACCCCTGAAATGTTACGTCCCCGGATGATATAATGCTCTCTTTCAGGGGTCTATTTCTATCGTACCCATTGGTCTTCTTTTACGCTTTCTTGAATAATTTTGTTGCATTGGTTGAACCATTGGTACATCAAACGTGTCATAAATCATCGACATGGATTCTTTCCTTCAATGCTCTATTTTTTTTAATTTGGTTAACATGTCTCTTAATTACCCATCTTAGTTGTTTTATTAGGAACATCATACAGCCAATACTCTTGTCGATACTACCTTCCTCCCATGACGACTTTCCTAATTTGTAATTTTTTAAATAAATTTTATCGCCTGGGTTAAAATGTTTGTCGTTTAATTTTCTTGTGTCGTTCATTTTTTTTTCTTTTGTCGATCTCAGTTTATCAAAAACAGATCTGATTTTTCTAGCAAACATTTGTTTCGCTGAAGACATACACGAACTTGCGTTTATGTTTGGCGTTATTCGGTATACGGACAAGAAATTTTGCATTCGTGGTTTCTATCCCGCTTGCCTATTTTATGACTCTTTTGAATACCTCGATAAACCTTTTTACCAGTCCATTTGACCTTGGGTTTAAGGGCGGGAATGTTAGATGAGTAACTGAATGAAGGTTACAGAAATCTGCAAATTCTTTGATGAAAGTTGAGTCCCATTATCAGACACTATCTTCTTTTTCTTCTTCATTTGTTGTGTTTCTTCAAAACGTAAGCAATCGTGGACTTCCACTTAGCTCTGTCTCTTGTCGTTCTCAATATATTTTTTCTTGGTATCTCTTCTAAGCCTCGCTCCGTCAACCATTTACTCAGACCTAACAAATACATCTCGCGCCGCTTTCCAGTGTCTCTTCTTCCATTTGTCCGACCTGTGAGTATTAAGTTCTTCAGGCCCTCCTTTTTCATTACGTGTGCCAGGAACCTCATTTGTCTCTTCCTGATATTTAGTATCAGTTTTCTTCTCTTTTGGATCCTATCCAACACCTCATCGTTGCACACGTGCTCCGTCCATGGTATCCTCAGCATCCTTCTGTAAAACCAAATTTCTGCTGCCTTAAGCCTCTCCTTCGTCCTTGATGAGATCGTCCAGCATTCAATTTAATACAGAAGGACAGATATCACATAGAAACCCAGCAGTATTTTCTTTGTTTCTGATGAGATTTTCCTGTTTTTCAGTACTCTGGTTAGCTTCTGAAATGTGTCGTTGGCCTTTATGTGTTAATTCAATGCATTAATTAAAATTACGTTTACTGGCAATATCACAACTTTGGCGTTTTTTAAAAAAAAAAACGGGTTAATACCGATCTGTTTATTTTCTTCCAGATACTAGGATATTTATATATTTTCTCTTCTCAACAACTTTTTCACCAATGGTACAATGGGCCGTATTTTTTTATTTTTCCTTTGAATTTCTTTTTACAAAGAGAAAATCTATGTCCCTTTTACCCGCAGTTGTAACACTTCTTTTTCTTTTTTTTTTTTTTGAACGGACATTCTTTATATGAGTGCAACTCGCCACAACCGAAGCAAGGAATAATTTTTAAAACTTTTGTATCTTGTGGCTTATTTTTAGTTTTGTGAATATGCGATATATCCCATTCTTCAATTTCAGCTGTGTCCTCTTTTAAATTTACAATTCTGCTACATTTTGGATAGTAATTTTTTTTATCTTGTTCCAGTGTAGTTAATAATCTTGCTCTTACGTCTGCTTCTTTCGGTGCAGTTAGACTTTGAACAAAGATTAAACATTTGATTAAACATTTGAAAATTAAATTTAAGCGAATTAACTTGTATAATCTTCATCTTCTTTCTTCAAAAGATTTGAACAACGCCACTACGCTCCCCAAATATTTTTGATAGTATTTTTATAGTTTCTGGGAACAAAATGTCTCCAGGATGTCTTGGAAATAGTTTGCATATTTTTCATGTTCTATGGCTCCATATTTGTCTAGCAGCAAACGTACTTTTTTTTTCGTCAGACTAACTTGAGCAATCTTTTAAGAATATTTCTTCATAACTATGAAAGTATTCTTCCAAAGTAACGTTATCTTCTGGATTGTATACAAATTCACCTATTGATTTAATCACGGAATCTTGTGAAAAGATATTTGGGTTTTCTGAAACAATTTCTCTACTTGAGATAATTTTCAACAATTTTGAAAGCTGTTACTCCTTGTTGTTTCTCCTACTTTTTAAATTCCTGCTCCCGTGCTAATTCCTGCTGTTTCATAAATTCTAGCAAGCATTTCTGAAAATCTTCCATTTTCGTACGAGAATTTATATTTATTCTAATGCGTGTTTGTTCATTTTGTCCTTTCTGTTGTTCCGTTAATATTTGTTGTCTCAGATGTGACTTTTTGATTCTTCGTCGTTAATCTGTTGTGTCAGATTGTTTTTTTTTTTCGAATCTTCTCGACAGCAAATCTGTTCGAATCTTCTTCACCAAATCTGTTCGAATCCTCGTCGCCAATCTGTTGTATTGCCAAGGTTGATACAAAACACCGAAAAAAATATTCTGTGGGATTATTCAGCACAATATGCGGTGCTAAACGGATATACACAGAAATGTTGTACAATAACAGACAAGACAGAACTTAAAATACAGAAAGGACGAGTTTAGATCGCAATAGACGCCGAAACAATTAGTCCAAATATTACTCGAATTACACCTCGAATGCTACTATTCATTACTTAAATAGACTACTTCACGCCATGAACCATTCCATCACTGAGAGTGCTGCAGGGGTGTCAGCCACTCTACAAATGGGTTACTGGGCGTGGAAGAATGAGAAAAAGAAAAAATATTTATTAAGGAGAGAGAACAATAAAAAGATGAGGAATTAAGAAGATAGCAAATAACGATTGACATTTCATTTAAGGGTTAATGAGTGTGAAAGAATATGAAAAAGAAAATATTAAAGAGAGGGAACAATGAAAAAAGAGGAATTAAGAAGACAGAAGATAACGATTGACAATGCATTTAAGGGTTACTGAGTGTTAAAGAATGAGAAAAAGAAAAATATTAATAAGGGGGGGAGAACAATAAAAGAAGAGGAATTAAGACGACAGAAAATAACGATTGACAATGCATTTAAGGGTTACTTAGTGTTAAAGAATGAGAAAAAGAAAAGTATTATTAAGGAGCGGGAACAATAAAAGAAAAGGAATTAAGAAGACAGACGATAATGATTCGCATTGCATTTAATGATAACAGTATGTATACAAATGCATAAATTTTAAATAAACATTATCCATTTTTTCTGATCCAAAATATGAACATTATCTATTGAATGATGTGATATTTATATATAAATATTTATGTATGTGCGTGATAGCTTTAATTATTACACTTTTTTCTTTTTTGTTGTTGTTGTTGTTGTTGTTGTTGTTGTTCGTGTGTGTTGTGTGCACGTTTTGTCCCTTCTAATAATCACGGCTTTTTATCAAACATTTTTATTCTCTTTGAATGTCGTTTCTTGTTGGTTAGATTTTTATACACTGACGTAACTTGTATTATATCTAAACTTATTTATAAGTGGAACTTTGTCTGTGTGTGTGTGTGTCTGTGTATGTGTGTCCGTTACCTATAGACTCCGAAACGGCTGAACTGATTTTCTTGAAAGTTTATACAGTTGTACTATAAGCGTCTGCGAGTGTTCTTAGCTAGGTTTTGTGTCGAGGTACCCACGATAAATATCGAAAATCGATAATCGAAAAAATCGGGTTATTGAAGGAGTGGTCCGATTTTAATCAGATTTGATACACTCATAGACAAAGACATAAGAAATGATATTCAGAAGTTTCAAGGTTGCAGTTCTTACGATAGTGCAAAAAATTTTATATCGATACCAGGAAATCAAAATTTGACTTGCATCTATTCATTTTTCTTTCAGTCTACGGTTTCGCTTTAGCTGGAAACAACTATTGCTTTTTAGTCTTTCGTGCCAACGTCCAAAGAGTCTGATCTCCAGGACCATGGATTAGATTTAAAGCTTTCATTACACCCGAGCAACGCCGGGCTATACTGCTAGTTATTTATACACCTTAAGGTAACTTTGTAACAGTATAATGTATCTGTCCGCAGTGGTAAACCTAATAACGTCAAAGTAAGTTCAACAGTAAAAAAGACGATTTCTTTTCTTCATTCAGAATTTAATGAGAGTGAACAAAAATTGCTGATATGGTCATCAGCAAAAAGGAGTGCTAAAAATGCTAACTACATGTCAGGGATACTAAAATCAAGCAGGTTCATAAATTGGGAAGTGTTCTAACAGAGGATAAAAAGTGCGATACTGAGATCCGAAGGCGTATTAGCATGGCCAAGGATGCATTTTAAAATTTAAGCAGAGTATTGAGAGACCGGATGTACGTTGTGGTGCATTGGATATCGGCTCGGAACGAGAAATCGGGGATCCGCGTTCGAATTCCAGCTGAATTCATTGCATTCACTTACGCGCAAATACCCTTGAGAAAGGTATTAATCCGTCTCTTCCTTCCAGTTATGGGTTAAATAACAGGACAGATTGGGTTCTATAGCTTTCGTCGGCAACCAGTCTACCGCAGAAAGCAAAGGCAACCTACTGCAGGATAATATTCTGCCCAGTCAGTCATGTCTCTTTCGAGACATGATCGCCCAAGTGTGTATCGCGTATGACACTTAACTGACTGATTGAGCGACCGGAAGATTTCGTTAGAAACAAGGAAAAGAGAATTGGTCTGTTATGTAATATCTATCCTTCTATATGACAGCGAATGCTGAACAATCTCCTCAAAGATGAAAGGGAAACAACAGAAAGGTGGTTCTACAGAAGGCTGCTGAGGATACCATGGACCAAACATGTGAGCAATAACGAGGTGTTGAAAAATGATGGAAACGAAAAGGAAACTTATTCTGAACATCAGGAAGATTTAGCTGATGTTTCTGGTACACATAATGAGGAAGGAGGACTTGGAGAATCTAATACTTATGAGACAGATAGAGGGGAAGATGGACAGGAGAAAGAAACGTATGGCATACTTGAGGAGCTTGGGCAAGTAGATGGCAGAGAACGGTTTGGGAGAGATACCAAAAGAAAAAGGGTTAAAAGCGACAAAGGGTAGAGGTAGTTGGAGGTCCGTGATCGCCGACATCCTGAAAGAACACAGCACATGAAGAAGATTTAATCGACTACATATGCAGCCGTACAAACCTGTTTACTCTTTCTTGGTGTAATACGAGCAGCAGGCCGACAAAGTTGTGCAGAAACGGTGGTCGAATGCAGCTGATGTTGTAGCCTCTGCAGTCGACTTTATTCAGTTTGCGAGACACAAGCAAAGAAAAATGTCATTAAATTAGAAAAGAACAACAAAACACATTTGTTTTTTTGTTTTTTATAATCTATTTATTTTCTTATATTTTTTCTGGTCATTATAATATTCGTTTATTTATTACTTTTTAATGTTTTACTTTTATTTTGGCAAAAAAAATGTCGATATAAATTTTGAAGCTAGTTACGAAGCAATTTGAGCTGAACATTACGATACAAACGGCCAATAATATTGGTTCGTTGCTTGTTGTTATTTTAGTCCAAATTATTTCTTTTTTTTTTTTGTCGTTCTAATTTTCTTTTATATTTACTTTGTTTTCAAATGTTTGATTTTACCTTTTATTGATTTTATTCGATTTTCTCTCCCCATATTTAATTCATTCATTGGATTTCTTTCTTTATTGATTGCTTTTTTTCCAAACTCAGTTGAAGTATGGGAGCCTCACGAAGACAAATATGTTTATTTTATCATGTATTATATTACGAATACACTTTATTAAATGCCTATAAAGGTGTTAATGATCATTCCGAATTATTAATATTAATATTAAATTAAATCACCTTACATACAAAGTAATTAAAGCTTGATGACTATAAAATCGAAAACAACACACCTCTTAATCAATGGTCTATATGCAGTTTCACAAAGCTTGATAAAGCGAAATTGCATAAAATATAACAATAATATTATATATATATATATATATATATATATATATATATATATATATATATACAAATTTTATATTTGTATTAATCATGTATATATATATATATATATATATATATATATATATATATATGAATAATACAAATATATAACTTGTCACTTTGTAAATTGGTGTTATATATATGTATATACACACATATATATATACATATATATATATATATATATATGAAAAATATCTCAGAGTAAACCTGTAGAAAAAGACAAAAATGCAAAAGACAATAGGAAAAAATTGTAATAGTCGCCAACGCGTTTCATCCAATGTAGACTTTTTTCAAGACAAAAGAAGTCTACATTGGATGAAACGCGTTGGCAACTATTACAGTTTTTCTATTGTCTTTTATATATATATATACTCTTTTGAAACTAGATTAAATCCGACATAGTTTTAATTTATTTGTTTAAACGTGTTTTTTGTCTTTTTTTAATGGATACTCTTATTTTTCTAGCAATATTTCTCGTATATTCAGGCCGGTAGATGTAAATAAATAAATATAGTGTTTAATAATAAAAACAGAGTATCTACTTTAATATGAGTAACCATTAAAAAAATAAGGTTTAAATAAATAAATATATATGGGGGTGTAGAATATGATATATAAACGCTCTGTACAATAAAAATGGCAGTTAATTGAATTTCAAAATGGAAAAAGTTCCAAGAATGCGACTTTACCTAATAAAGAAAGAAACTTTTAAGCCAGAAATGCATATACAGTTTGCCTAATTTCTGAGTCTGCCATGGTAAATTTGCCTCCAGGTTCATACAGCATTTTCCCTTTCATAACATATTATTGTGTAGGATATTTCAAAACAACATCGATATCAGTCAGTTAAGTGCCATACGTGATACACGCTTGGGCGATCATGTCTCGAAAGAGACATGACTGACTGGGCAGAATATTATCCCGCAGTAGGTTGCCATTGCTTTCTGCGGTAGACTGGTTGCCGACCAAGGCTATAGAACCCAATCTGTCCTGCTATTTAACCCATAACTGGAAGGAATAGTAGGATTAATACCTTTCCCAATGGTATTTGCGCGTAAGTGAATGCAATGAATTCAGCTGGAATTCGAACTCGGTTGCCGGATTTCTCGTTCCGAGCCGATATCCAATGCACCACGACGCACATCCTCGATATAAGCAAGAAAAAACAATACAAAAGCAGTAAGAAGCTGAATGAAATTGGTTTGGCTGTGCGTCTAGACATGTCTAAAATTTACATAAATTTAAGTTTCGTTGCATCTTCTGCGTTTCTCTCGATGTTTAATTATAATCGACGTTTGTTTTGAATTTCGTTCTTCATATATATATATATCCATCAATAAAATATTGATCCCATCAATAAAAACATTATTTACTCTAAATAAGTCCCTTTAAAGGACGAATCGCGTCACAAAGAATTTTTTCCATTTTTTTTTTTTATGCAGATGGCAATTGTGAGGCACAAATTAAAAATAATTTCTAAGTGTCTTTCAATTTGTGCCTGACGATTGCCATGTACGTGTAACTCAGAATTATACCAACAAACGGTGAGGAACAAATGTATATTTATCATTTATATATAGAGAGAGAGGGAGGGGAGAAAGTGAATTGCGATTGGTAAATTGTCACCATTTTAGTTTCATTTCTTGAATGCGCATTGATTGATTTTGATTTTGTCGACAGCACAGTATAGTAGGGTCAGTTGGGCACCGTCAGTGAGAAAAAGAGTACCATAACACAACTCACTCCGCCAAAAAGTTAGAAGCGTTATACTTTAAGGCTTGGCATTCTCGCCGGAGTGTTTAGGTGTCAATCTGACGACAGTGCAGAGGATTTGGAAATAGCTGGATGAGTCTGACGGTGATTACATAGGTGTTTAAAGTAATCACTATTGACGGCAACGTTACGCCTCCATTCAACTTTCCACAGCGACCCAGACGCTTTGTGGAGGCCTGCATCAAGTGACAAGAGTCAGTAGTGCTTCCGTGGATCAAGAGGGTGGCGGCTGGAAGATCTGATGTCTGGCAACAGTACTTTGCACCATGCCAAACAAGCAGGAGAACCCAGTCATGACAGTCAGGCAATTTCTGCGACCACGTCACCCCTTACATCTGGCCATCAAACTCCTCAGACTGCAACCCACTTAATTATGATGTGAGGGACCAGCAAAAACTTTGTAACTCCAAAGCTGAGCTGAAGGCAAGGATTATGGCAGAATTCAACAACTTAAACAAGGAGAACGTCTAGAAGATTCCGCAGTCGTCGGAAGGCTGTGGTTGAAGCCAATTGCGATTTTATTTAAAATATTTACTCTTTAGTATTCTAAGATATTTTTATATAATTTTGTTAAAATGAGTTGTGAATCTTTTATTTATGCTTAATTTAGACAACAAATTATCCATCGCACCATATATATATATATATATATATATATATATATATATATATATATTATTAGTAAACTTTTAGCACTGTTATTTTACCATCAGCACACATTGTACGTTAATTTGTAAATACATATTTGTGCGCATGTGTATCAATGTGTGTGTGTGTGTGTGTGTGTGTGTGTGTGTGTGTGTGTGTGTGTGTGTGTGAATTGTTTGGTTCGTACGAATTCAAAACCAAGTAAGGTAACTAAATGTTTTAATGAGTACTGGCAATATAAAACATGATGATATTATTTTCTTTATCTAATTTTTTTTTTAAATTTTAACTGATAAATTCATTTCTTCAAATTACAGTTCTTCCTATGGAATAAAACAAAAGAGAAAACGTGATCTAAACTACTGTAACTGAAACGAAAACAGAAAAATTCGTCACTTTAATTAAACCGAATAGAAATGACGTCATGAGAATTTAAAATAGTTGATATTAAATTTTGACGTAAAACTTAAAAGCATTATATCTTTTCGTTTATAATATATTGAATACATTGAAAAAGGGATTTAATTATGTGATTTATAAGCAGAGGTTACAGCATATAGTGTTTATGACACATCTATATTGAATGACTATTTGCAATTTGATAGGTGTCCCAAAAATGTACTTACTTTTTAAATTTCGTCGTGAGTTAGAATAGTTACAAACGTGCATTTAATTTCACTTAATATTTAAACCGTTATTCTTCTTTGATAGTTAATAAACATTAATATTTCTTAATTTCAGCCATTATTACTTTTATTCGCAAGTCAATAAACATTGACTTCCGAACGAGATTAATGAAGAAAAAGGAAAAATTAATGCTTATTCATTTACAATAATATAAATTAATTATAATAATAAATATATATACATAGATATATAGATATATATAGACATAATTATATATATATATGGATATATATATATATATATATATATATATATATATATATATAGTGTGTGTGTGTGTGTGTGTGTAAAAATATATTCATTTATGATCTGAAATTAAGGACAGGATGGTTAAATAAAAAGAGGAAAACTCTATTTAAATCGCCTACGCGTTTCGTCCTGTGATGGACTTTATCAAGGCAAAAAGACCAAATGAGCTTTATTACCAAATTACGTATCTATAAACAAACAGTGTTGGTAACTATTAAAAAAAAACGCAATATAAATCATTCAAAAAGATTAACAGAAAATTTTAGTTTTAGAATTCCTTCATGTGTAGTGCAGTGCACCACGAGATATTTAGAATAGAAGAGGAATTGTGTTTTCTTATTTTTAGCAAAGACTTCTTAATAGATAGGTAGATAGATAGATAGATAGATAGATAGATAGATAGATAGATAGATGCAGGTAGACTGAGATAGATAGATAGATAGATAGAAACAGAATTAGATAGATAGATAGATAGATAGATAGATAGATATGAACAGACTGAGATAGATAGATAGATAGATAGATAGAAACAGAATTAGATAGATAGATAGATAGATAGATAGATAGATAGATAGATAGACAGACAGACAGATAGATAGATAGATAGATAGATAGATAGATAGATAGATAGATAGATAGATAGATAGATAGATAGATAGATAGATAGATAGATAGATAGATAGATAGATAGACAGACAGAGATAGATAGATAGATAGATAGATAGATAGATAGATAGATAGATAGATAGATAGATAGATAGAAACAGAATTAGATAGATAGATAGATAGATAGATAGATAGATAGATAGATAGATAGATAGATAGATATGAACAGACAGATAGATAGATAGATAGATAGATAGAAACAGAATTAGATAGATAGATAGATAGATAGATAGATAGATAGATAGATAGATAGATAGATAGATATAAATGGACTAAGATAGATAGATAGATAGATAGATAGATAGATAGATAGATAGATATAAATGGACTAAGATAGATAGATAGATAGATAGATAGATAATGAGCAGAGTAAAGAGAGATAGATAGATAGATAGATAGATAGATAGATAGATAGATAGATAATGGCAGAGTAAGAGATAGATAGATAGATAGATAGATAGATAGATAGATAGATAGATAGATAGATAGATAGATAATGAGTGAGTAAAGAGATAGATAGATAGATAGATAGATAGATAGATAGATAGATAGATAGATAGATAATGAGCAGAGTAAAAGAGATAGATAGATAGATAGATAGATAGATAGATAGATAGATAGATAGATAGATAGATAGATAGATAGATAGATAATGAGCAGAGTAAAAGAGATAGATAGATAGATAGATAGATAGATAGATAGATAGATAGATAGATAGATAGATAGATAATGAGCAGAGAAAAGAGATAGATAGATAGATAGATAGATAGATAGATAGATAGATAGATAGATAGATAGATAATGAGCAGAGTAAAAGAGAGATAGATAGATAGATAGATAGATAGATAGATAGATAGATAGATAGATAGATAGATAGATAGATAGATAGATACGGAGGGAGACCTAGATAGATAGATAGATAGATAGATAGATAGATAGATAGATAGATAGATAGATAGATAATGAGCAGAGTAAAAGAAAGAGATAGATAGATAGATAGATAGATAGATAGATAGATAGATAGATAGATAGATAATGAGCAGAGTAAAAGAGATAGATAGATAGATAGATAGATAGATAGATAGATAGATAGATAGATAGATAGATAGATAGATAATGAGCAGAGTAAAAGAGATAGATAGATAGATAGATAGATAGATAGATAGATAGATAGATAGATAGATAATGAGCAGAGTAAAAGAGATAGATAGATAGATAGATAGATAGATAGATAGATAGATAGATAGATAGATAGATAGATAATGAGTGATAAAAAGAGATAGATAGATAGATAGATACTGACTCAGATAGATAGATAGATAGATAGATAGATAGATAGATAGATAGATAGATAGATAGATAGATAGAAAGAGATAGATAGATAGATAGATAGATAGATAGATAGATAGATAGATAGATAGATAGATAGATAGAGTAAAAAGAGATAGATAGATAGATAGATAGATAGATAGATAGATAGATAGATAGATAGATAGATAATGAGCAGAGTAAAAGAGATAGATAGATAGATAGATAGATAGATAGATAGATAGATAGATAGATAGATAGATAGATAGATAGAGTAAAAGAGATAGATAGATAGATAGATAGATAGATAGATAGATAGATAGATAGATAGATAGATCGATAGATAATGAGCAGAGTAAAAGAGATAGATAGATAGATAGATAGATAGATAGATAAGATAGAGTAAAAGAGATAGATAGATAGATAGAGATAGATAGATAGATAGATAGATAGATAGATAGATAGATAGATAGATAATGAGCAGAGTAAAAGAGATAGATAGATAGATAGATAGATAGATAGATAGATAGATAGATATATGAGGAGACTCAGATAGATAGATAGATAGATAGATAGATAGATAGATAGATAGATAGATAGATAAGACAGAGTAAAAGAGATAGATAGATAGATAGATAGATAGATAGATAGATAGATATGATAGATAGATAATGAGAGAGTAAAATAGATAGATAGATAGATAGATAGATAGATAGATAGATAGATAGATAGATAGATAATGAGCAGAGTAAAAGAGATAGATAGATAGATAGATAGATAGATAGATAGATAGATAGATAGATAGATAGATAGATAAGATGAGTAAAAGAGTAAAAGAGATAGATAGATAGATAGATAGATAGATAGATAGATAGATAGATAATGAGCAGAGTAAAAGTAGATAGATAGATAGATAGATAGATAGATAGATAGATAGATAGATAGATAATGAGCAGAGTCAAAGAGATAGATAGATAGATAGATAGATAGATAGATAGATAGATAGATAGATAGATAGATAGATAATGAGCAGAGTAAAAGAGATAGATAGATAGATAGATAGATAGATAGATAGATAGATAGATAGATATGAGAGACTCAGATAGATAGATAGATAGATAGATAGATAATGAGCAGAGTAAAAGAGATAGATAGATAGATAGATAGATAGATAGATAGATAGATAGATAGATAGATAGATAGATAGATAGATAGATAGATATGAGGAGACTCAGATAGATAGATAGATAGATAGATAGATAATGAGCAGTAAAAGAGATAGATAGATAGATAGATAGATAGATAGATAGATAGATAGATATGAGGAGACTCAGATAGATAGATAGATAGATAGATAGAGAATGTGCAGAGTAAAAGAGATAGATAGATAGATAGATAGATAGATAGATAGATAGATAGATAGATAGATATGAGGAGACTCAGATAGATAGATAGATAGATAGATAGATAGATAATGAGCAGAGTAAAAGAGATAGATAGATAGATAGATAGATAGATAGATAGATAGATAGATAGATAGATAATGCCAAATTCGTAAACGGTGAGTATAATAAAAAAAGCTCTATTTAATATAAAATATTAAGCGATGCATCTGTATAAAGAGCTCAATGGATATTATCCAGAGTATATAATATATATATATATATATATATAAGGAAAATCTTTCTTTATGTGTGTATACATATATATATTCGTGTGTGTGTGTTTATATATATATATATATATATATATACTCACTTTTTCTCACTTTTTTGTATATATATATATATATATATATATATGTAGTCACTTTTTTGAATATATATATATGTACTCACTTTTTTGTATATATATATATATATATATATATATATATATATATATCACTTTTTCAAATTTACAAATATTTACTCTTTTTGACTTTTCTAGAACTCAGATCCAATGCACCCTAATAATGTCAGAATTACGACTAAGTTCTGAAAAAAGAAAATTTCTCATAAAGTGTGACTGGAAGCAGAAATACATCCAAGATGTGCTAAGACAATTTAGACGACAGTTACACAGTGATCCACTAAAGCAACGCACCATTGCTTCCGTCGGCGATAAGTCTGATAATTGATCGAATTGTTCATGGCGCTCATAAGCAACATTCAGGAAGACGATGGTCATCTACCAACCCTCGCAGAAGTGGAACAATTTCCGAAATCCCTTCTCCTATTCCCAAAGAAAATCTATAAGATAAATGGTTGTCGTCAGTTTAAATATTTCTATACATTTAATTTCATCTAATATTCAATTCAAACCGTTAATCTTCTTTGTAAATCAATAAACATTAATATTTTTGGATTTTAAACATTAATATTGTTTGCATTTCAATGAACGCTGTATTTATTATCATTTAAAGAGTGAGCAGATTCGTTGGAGGACACTGAGTATATAGATACTGGAAGAGAGACAAAGAAAAAGAGAGATAATGAAAGAGAGAGAGAAAGAGAGAAATGAAAAGGTTTACAAAAAGTTATTCTGACGCATCACCAAACAGTAAAGTAAGTAATAAACAATGACTTTCGACAGTAGCTTATTTGTGATCTACGACAAGACTCTTATGATAGATAGATAGATAGATAGATAGATAGATAGATAGATAGATAGATAGATAGATAGATAGATAGCAAGTGAACATAGATTAAGTCTGTTTTTTAAGTCAATAAAAATTGCATTTTTTGTCATTTGAAGATTGAGTACTTTAGTCAGATCCTTTGTATATATATATATATATATATATATATATATATATATATGAATGTGTTTATATGTGTATTTTATTTGATAAAATATTGATTTTGAGCAAATTATTTATTTCGTGAAATAATTTATTATAATTTCTTACCTCAGTTGTGTGTGTGTGTGTGTGTGTGTGTGTGTGTGTGTGTGTGTGTGTGTGTGTGTGTGTGTGTGTGTTAGTTCGGAGTATGTCAGAATACGAAATCCGGTCTATTGCTTGGTCTCGAACATTGAGAACAGATACCAGAGAAACATACGCAACTACCTCAGCCAACAAGCAGGTACCAAATAAATAACATAGAATATGACAAGATAAAGATGGGCAAATCGAGATAGATAGATAGATAGATAGATAGATAGATAGATGTCAACTCGTTGTCGAATATGACCATTACAAGATATGATTGTAAGACTTATTTGTGCTTTAAATGAATATGGCTTTTTAAGATTTTTTTGCTCTGGCATGAAGTTCGCAGGTATAACACGCATGCGTTTTGATGGCTTTGGTTATATATGTATTATGATTGTCACATCTTTCTCAAAGAGGCTTCCCCACAAACCGTTCACATCAATTATGGCGCCCATTGCCCCGAAAATGACTCTTGAATCCAGCATTCGATTTTATAAGTATCAGACATATATGAGAGATAAACTCTGGTTGGTTTGATTGGAGTCTTATTCCATACAACTCTCCTGTCTATTATCGCGTATTATAATTGAAAGATGTCAGAAATCAGCTGTAACGTTGACAGATGATTTTATTATTCATTTCTTGATGTTCCCAATTATGATATGCGAAAAATTATCCGTGAGTATGAAAGGATTTTATTAAAAATAAGTAGAAACAATGTTTGAAATTTATTTAATCTGACATGTCTAAAAGAAAATTGCTGCAACTCAACACTGCCGATTGAGCACCTGGGCAACCCAACACCGTGACAATTCAAAATTGAGACAACTCTGCATAATTTTTTTTTATAATAAAAGTAATTATTAAGGATTAAAACCTTGATTAGTGAATATTTTCTTCAAATAAGGCATTTGAAAAGACATTATGTAAAGTATGAACCAGTTTTTTTTTCTTTTTAGTTACTTCTAAGAAAGTAAATCGTAAAGAAATAGATTTTTAATTAAGAAAATTAACATATAAAAATAACACATTTGTTTTTAATTATTTTTTAATAAAGTAAATCGAAAATGCAAAACAAAATGGAGTGTTTTTGTTTTTAATTATTTTTAATAAAGCAAATCTTGAAGTCAGCTATTTTTTAATAAAAGTAAATCAGCATTCTTTAATATTTTTATAAAAAATAATTTAAAATTTACGATTAACTTTATAAAAAATAATTAAAAATAATAAAAAAATGGCTCATATTTTGCATAAAGCCAATTCAAAAGAAAAATATTCATTAATTAAGGTTTTAAACATTAATAAATTATTTTTATACGGTTATAAAAAATATTTTTCTGTTGCTCAGTTGTCCCGGCCTTGAGTTGTCCCGGCACTCGGTCGGTGGTGTTGATCTGGCAGTGTTAAGTTGTCCCTTCCCGCTCAGGAACATGGTATAATTTTGTTTTATTGTCTAAATTTTAAAAGGTGTGTTTTAATTCGCTATATAAATTCATTGTAAATTAGCCCCTTCTTCTTCTTCTTCTTCTTCTTCTTCTTCAATATGCAGTGTACTTATTACGAGGATGATCATTGCTCTACACAATTTCTTTCTTTGTAAATCCTAATAAATTTTCTCTTTTCACTCTCTCTTTCCCTCTCTCTATCTCTCTCCCTCTCTCTTTCAGTCTCAATCTCCGTCTCCATCTCCCCCTTCTCTCTCTCTCTCTCACGCTCTTCATCCTTGTTTTTCGACCATTTACGCAATCTCGTTAGATAAGTTATGTAATGTTTCCTTCTGTCCGACTTACCCTCAATATTTCTTGTAAGTTACAATCTTTCCAAACCCTCTTTCCTCATTAAGTGCCCTATAAACTTCAACTTTCTCTTCCTGGCATTAAGTATGTGTCTTTTTTTCTCTAAACTTTTGTCATTGCCCACGTGTTCAGTCTATGATATTCTCAGTATCCTACTGTAGAACTACATTTCTGTTGATTCAAGTCTCTTCTTCATTTGTGATAAGAGTGTCCAGTATTTACTGGCATATAGGAAAACCGATAATAAATGTTCAATACTCTTTTTCTTGTTTCCAAATAGATTTTCTGTTTCTTAATCAGTCAGTCAGTCAGTCAAGTGCCGTACATGATACACGCTTGGGCGATCATGTCTCCAAAGAGACATAACTGAGTGGGAAGAAGATTATCCCTTATTAGGTTGCCATTGCTTTCTGCGGTAGACTGGTTGCCGACCAAGGCTATAGAACCCAATCTGTCCTGTTATTTAACCCATAACTGGAAGGAATACACGGACTAATACCTTTCCCAAGGGTATTTGCGCGTAAGTGAATGCAATGAATTCAACTGGAATTCGAACTCGGCTCCCCGATTTCTCGTTCCGAGCCGATATCCAATGCACCACAACGCACATTTCTTAATACTTTGCTCAAATTAAACATGAAATTGGAAAATAAAAGCTAAAAAGGTAAATTAATATTAATAGGCAGGATATAAAATAAGTATCTCCCTTGCCGCAGAGACACAGAACATATAACCCCTACCCCAAAATTACTCTACCTATTGATATGTAAATTTAACTCTTAAGATTATACTATCCAATTTCATGCTTAAGTTTTACTTCAAATCAAATTAAGTTGTACAACTAAAAATTTAAAAACAGCATCTCAGCATCATTACATATAACTTCAATGAACAACGCGAGGAACAAAAATTCGAATCCTGGAATGGTCAGTTCGTAATAAGCACTTGGTGTTTGGAGATCGCATCAAACTCCGAGTCGTGCTATAAACTTAAGATAATATGTATATTCATTAATATATACTTTATAGTTCTGGGATATTACATTGAGCACTGTTCTATTAACACCAAAAAAATATTTATATATGGGTGTGTACTTGTATATATATATATATATATATATATATATATATATATATAATTCACAGCATATTCTTACTTGCATTTTCTCATTATTATTATGTCATTTTTCATTATAATTCGATTTCTGCTATGGTCTTACTACCCACCAAGTCTGCGGAAAGATCTATGGCAGGTCATGGTTTGTTGTTATGACTCTATTTCATGATTTTTTTCTATCTCCCATAACATCCCTAGCGTTACATAAACAAAGTTCTCCTTAGTGTGTAGGCTGTAATTATCAAGGCAATCTTTTGTATATCCCTTAAGCTGGCGTTTCCAGGGATTCTTTCGATGTGTTGTTTTGTTCCATTTTTTATCAATCCAAGTGCACCTACTATCACTGGCACGACTCTTGTTTTCAATTTCCCCATTTTTTCTATTTCAATTTCCAGGTCTTTATATTTTGACAGTTTTTCATATTCCTTGGTTGCTATGTTATTATTATGTCATTTTTCATCATATTTCGATTTCTGCTTTGGTCTCACTACCAACCAAGTCTGCGGGGAGACCTCAGGCAGGTAGTGGCGTGTTGTTATGGCTCCATTTCATGTTTTTCTATCTTCCCTATCATCTCCAGCATTACATAGATAAAGTTTTCCTTAGTGTGTGGGCTGTACTTAATAAGACAATTTTTTGTATGTCTCTTAAGCTGGGGTTTCCAGGGATTCTTTCAATGTGTTGTTTTGTTCCATTTTTTATCATTCCAAGTGCACCTACTATCACTGGCACAACTCTTGTTTTCAATTTCCACATTTTTTCTATTATTATTATTATTATTTCTATTATTATTATTATTATTATTATTATTATTATTATTATTATTATTATTATTATTTCCTGTGATTTCTGTTTATACTCATTTCATTCCGTGTCACAACCAGAGACCTAAGGTTAAAAATGGCATCATGGCATTTTCCACTAAACATTTTTTTAACCTAAGAGCACCCACCTATTTTACATAAAACCCTTCGTGAGGCGAGGGCTGCACTTGTAAGAACATTTTCTTTTTGTATTTCTTTAAGGCATGGTCTAGCAATCAAATCCATGGTCCCAACCACCACTGGATGTAACGATGTCTCCATGTGCCACATGTCTGGGATTTCCATTTCAAGATCTTTGTATTTTGATAGTTTTTTTGAAGATCTTAAAAATACATTATAGTCTGCGATATTATTATTATTATTATTATTATTATTATTATTATTATTTCTTTGGGTTTCTGTTGTATACATATGTCCTTCCGAACCCCAACCAAAGATCATTTTTTTGTAGAAAAAAAAAATCAAGAATACACACATTTTACATAGATAAAGCTTTTTTACTTAGATATTTACCCTACTTCCCCACTAGAGCGAGACGTGACACAAGGTCGGAGTTTAATGTGGAGAGCCCGGACGCGTACGAGTGGGTAAGGTACAAAAATTACCCAGTCCCCGCAACCGCTGATCGCGCCTGCCCCGGTGATGAGCACCTGGTCCATTCCTCTGGTGCAATGGGGTGGCGCGGCCTCAGGACACTGTTCCTCGGGACCAGGCTTCTCACAGTATTATTTTTCACATTTGCATACCTGTCCTCGGACAAAGCTACAACTGAGCTGCACGCTGTCTTCGAGGACAGAGACGCAACTGAGAGATGATTTAGGGTCCCCACCCAACATAAAAAGTGGCAGGTGAAGATGTGAACTGAAGGCATGATCTACCAGGAATTCTTTCAATGAGTCTATCCGTACCTTTTCCAATCAAGTCAAAGGCTCCAATCACAACTGGAAATATTGATATCCTCTTGTGTCATATTTTTTTTAATTTCTACTTCAAGATCCTTGCTTGCACATATACAAATCAACCACCCGACTGTGCATTGAATACTATTGTCATATTTGGTCAGGTGCCTCTGCTGTTCATCTCAGGGTTCTCGACAGGCTCCAAATGAGAATCTGTAATGTGATAGGTCCCGACCTAGCAGCTCGACTCTAGCCACTTTCTCACCGATAGGACGTGGCTTCTCTTTATCTCTTCTACAAATATTTTCATGGCTTCTGTTCCGACGAACTTAGCTCACTGGTACCCCCTTCTCAAGAATTTACTCGAACAACGAGACTGGCAACAAGGTCCCACCCATTTACTGTTAGATCAACCAAATGCAGCCGATAATTCTACTCCATCAGCTTCTTTTCTCGCACTTCTCGCCTGTGGAACTATCTTCCATATACTTGTTTTTCTGACGGAATTTAAATGCAATGTCAACTCCCATCTCTTATCCACTTGACTCCAGTCATTTCTACATCACCTCATATATCTTGTTTTTTTCCTTTCTCTCTACCTTCGCAACTGTCTTCACACCTGTGTTCCCATCCTTCTCTTGCCCTTTCACTGACACCTCCTGTAACTGGTTCGTCTTTTTCTTCACTCTCCTCTTGCCTAAACTTTTGCTCTTATGTACTCCCCCTGCGCATCAGTGATGGTACCGCTTTGCATGGGGTGAAGCGATTAAAAAAAATATTGGATTTTTTAAAGAAAGGAGCTGCCATGCCAATTAAAAAGCACATTATGTTCTTATGGTCTCTGATCACGGTGTCTAGGCGATAAGCTTTGATTATTCTGCCAAAGTATAAAGCCCCAAAAGATTGTTACAAGTGCTATTTCTAGCCGGATCTCGGTGATGTTCATACAAGTTTTTTTTTTTTCAGTTTCTTTCACGTAAAAGTTTCATATATTCTTCTTCTTATTATTGTTATTATTATCATCATATACTTTTCATCATTTCAGCTATGGTCACACTGCCTCCCAAGTCTGCAGAAAGTCCTACGGCTGTGTTGTCATGTCTACATTTCATTTGTTTTTCTATTTTCCATAACATCCCCAGCGTTACATGGACAAAGTTCTTCTTAGTGTGTGGGCTTTAAATATCAAGCCATTTTTTTATATCTCTTAAGCTGGGGTTTCCAGGGATTCTTTCAATGTGTTGTTTTGTTCCATTTCTTATCATTCCAAGTGCACCAACTATTACTGGTGCTATTCTTGTTTTCAGTTCCCACAATTTTTTTCTATTTCAATTTCCAGGTATTTCTATTTTGACAGTTTTTTCTTATTATTATTATCATTATTATTATTATTATTATTATTATTATTATTATTATTATTACATTTTTGGAGTGGCCGTGAGTAGAAGTTTAGTTTCCAATGAATTTACATCAAGTAAACTTCCTCTTAAAATTTAAAAAGTTTTTTTTTCATTATTTTTATGTTCGTGATCTAGAGTGATTAATCAACAGTAAAATGTAAAAGATATTTGACAAAAAATTGTTTTTTTTTTACCAAAGGTGCGTTTCTATCGAAAACTAATGTATTTTTATAATTTTTATAGAAGATTTCATAATTTGAAATGCAATTTTCTTCTTAAGAAAAAAATATGAACCCCCCCCCCACCACACACACACACACACACACACACACACACACACACACATTAAAAAAGTTAACACAAATGATTAACGTTATTGATTTGAGGATTTTTTGAGGATTTTTAATTGTCTCCAAGTAATTAGAAATCCTCTATTTCTCTCTGCGGGAAATAATCTACAACTGGAAGACATTTTAAATAACTGCCAATATGGTGTTGTCAGGCCGACCGATTAAGTTGAGCAAATCGCTAAAATCTCTGAAAATCTTAAAATATCAGGTTGCTCTTACCAAAGTTGATGAGAAATTACACACATCTACTCTTAGAAAGATGTTGCAGAAGTTTCATTTGCATACAAGGTGTACAAGGAATCAATGGTCCTTGACCAAGGCGAGCCTTCATGTAAAAGGATATCAACTGTGGTCTGATCTAAAAAGAGAGAGACTCAGGCGGATCTACTTTGACTAAGACACGCTATCTTCTCCTACAGAGACATGTGAAGGGAAATGCTTAGGTGATCAACTGCGCAATGACTCTAAGACCCACTCATAGGATTAGGTGCAAGGAAGAAACCCTTGTCATCAAAGAAACAAATAAAAAAAGAAAGTAAGCGTCAAGGCAAAACTAAAGTTTTCCAAAGAACACCGGGAGATAGACCAGAGTATCTGGAATAATGAGTTTTTGATAGATGAATCTGTGGGTTATGCCACTTGGCTTTGCCAAAAGCGCGCGCTAGAGAGCACCCTTTAAACCTATAAATAGGCAGTCGGATTCTTACTCACCCTCTTGTTTGGTTTTTTAAGCTCTGGCTTTTAGATGTAGTCGCACGTAGATAGAAAAATTGCCGATAAGGCACGTTCGCTTCCTTGTTCCTCCATTGATATTTGAACTCTCTCAGATATATGTATATCACACACGCTTGTTACACACACGCGCGCACACACAAACTTACACACAAACGAGTACATTCTTCTTATAGCTTTTTAAAAATATTTTATTTTATTTTCGTTACAATTATCTACACCTGTTATTTAATTTGTTAATACATGCGTTGTTATTGTTTTATATTATTTGTAAACTCATCTGAATCTGGAGTCACACTGAGTCCGCCAATATTTGTTATTAGTATGTTTGAGTAAATATTTATCATTATTATATGGCGTGAATCAATACCCGCAAACAATATCAGCGGATTCGGTGAGAGTTTAGATACAAATGATAACGCAGTAACCTTTTGTTTGTTCCGGTACATCCCTTTTACCTATCTGTAAATGTAAACACCTCAAAAATATATTTTAGGATCATACAAACCCAGATGAAAATGTTTACAATTCTTGGCCAGTTCCTCCTTTATTTTAAACTTTCAATCATGTGTTGTGAAAATTCCTGTTATGCGTTCGAAAAAACGTTAGAGAATCATTTAATATAAAACGCCCGAAGATACTGAAAGAGTGAAACCAAGGTTCGTAATCGGCTGAATTCCGAATTAAAATATTTGAAAGCTCTACATTATATATGTATTGAGCACTTTTTAATACAACTGATTATTGGTCTAATTTAATTCTGGGTGTTGGTTTAATTTAATTCTGACCAATAACTGGATATATATATATATATATATATATATATAGAGAGAGAGAGAGAGAGAGATTATGCTCTCATTACGATTGAGCTCTATGAAGAGGAAAATTTTAAAAAACAGGTACAACTTCTGCGATTTACGCGTTACTCTTCAGCAATGAATTGAGTTCTTCCTGTGACTGGCGTGTGTATACACTGTTTATATATTTTCCCTAAAATTTCCCTCTTATTCTATGCACCTATGGCTTAGAGACTCCGACTGACACTAAACCACACTCATGGGCTGTGATACAGCGAAACAGGCTTATATGCGGATGACAAATATATATATATATATATATATATATATGCCTGTATTTCTGTATTTATCTATCAATCTGTCTGTATCCATCCATATATATATATATGCCTGTATGGCATCTAGGTCTTGCCCTTTTACCGTCAAAATAGTCAAATGTAACCGTCACTTCGACTCTAACAGTTTCTTTTCGCGTGCTTCCTGCCTATGGAACTACCTGCCGTATTCTTGCTTCATGATAGCTACAATCTCAAAAAGTTTAAACGCAATTTCAATTGACATCTCCTACCTCACTGAATTCAATCGACCTTTTATCCTTTATTAGGTACCCCCGGTACCCTGTTTTTTCTCTCACTGTAACTCCCTGCACCCCAGTGGCGGTCTTGCCTTGTATGGGGTGAAATAATTATAATTTTAAAAAATCTATCTGCATACCTCTCGGTGGATATCTTTGTATGTATCTACCTGTTTGTCTGTCTGCATCTATTTCTTTCTCTTTCTCTCTCTCTCCCATATATATATATATATATATATATATATATATATACTTGTGTGTGTGTGTGTGTGTGTGTGTGTGTGTGTGTGTGTGTGTGTGTGTGTAAAATTTATATGTCTATATTTTTCATTTTATCACAGAACTGTAGGCAAATAAGTATGCATTTCGACGCTATTTTGTATGAATTGATTTCTGATTATCGGATTATTGTGTCAAATATTGTGTAAAAACGCCGGTGTAAAATTGAACAACACATTTTATAATAATCAGTTTTGTAAAGATAAATAAGAAAGAAATGTGTGAACATGACTAGCACACGCGTTAATAGTTTTGATGAAATACTAGTTTACTTGCCATTTCGCAAACTACCTTCGTAAGTCTCTCGATATTCGTAAATCTCTCAGTATATTAAGATCCTACGATATTGAGAAACATGTTTCAGCGAGCCTGAACAATATGACTTATCATGTATATATATATATATATATATATATATATATATATATATATATATACGAGGGTTTGTGTATTGTTTAAAATTCGTTATATTTCTTGGAGAAGTGCGCTCAATATGGATAGAGCGTCATTTTAGATATAGACATATGCTCTGAAGATGGCTTGGGCCGGGAAAGCTATAGTATAGTTAGTCATAGATAGATAGATAGATAGATAGATAGATTCTGGAAGACAAAGATGATAGATACATATTTTTCTCTGTCTTTCACTCTTTCTCCCCACTCCACACACACCCACCCACTCCACACACACATGACTAAAATATATATCTGTAAACGTACAATATCTTAGTGGACGCCTTTCGTTCCTCTAAAAACAAACGCTTCGGCTAAGATAACTTTTTTTACATTTGTCTTTATATATATATATATATATATATATATATATATATATATAAATATATATATATATATATATAAATTTATGCTATATTTT
>JBBBDQ010000792.1:1847500-1890000 GCA_037127315.1 Ascarosepion bandense | reverse complement strand
TCATTTTTCATCATATTTCGATTTCTGCTTTGGTCTCACTTACCAACCAAGTCTGCGGGGAGACCTAAGGCAGGTAGTGGCGTGTTGTTATGGCTCCATTTCATGTTTTTCTATCTTCCCTATCATCCCCAGCATTACATAGATAAAGTTTTCCTTAGTGTGTGGGCTGTACTTAATAAGACAATTTTTGTATATCTCTTAAGCTGGTGTTTCCAGGGATTCTTTCAATGTGTTGTTTTGTTCCATTTTTATCATTCCAAGTGCACCTACTATCACTGGCACAACTCTTGTTTTCAATTTCCACATTTTTTCTATTTCAATTTCCAGGTCTTTATATTTTGACAGTTTTTCAAATTCCTTGGTTGCTATGTTACAATCCGCTGGACAAGCCATATCAATTAATAGTCAAGTTTTCTCCTTCTGGTTTTTAACAATAATGTCTGGCCTGTTTGCTTATTATCATTATGTCATTTTTCATCATATTTCGATTTCTGCTTTGGTCTCACTACCAACCAAGTCTGCGGGGAGACCTAAGGCAGGTAGTGGCGTGTTGTTATGGCTCCATTGTTACGAATCGAGGTAGAAGTGCGTCAACAATGTTTTGCTGGCGTCATGACCTCCCTACCTGATAAGAGTATACCTGGCACAAGCATTACAGCCTAATTTGTACGATATATTGACAGGTTTTATCGTAATCTTTTAATTTATTCGTTACTGCCATTGTGCACAAGGGTGACATCAGGGTGATTACTCTTACAAGCGTTTGTCAAGATATTTGTATTCTAAGTATTATTATTCTTTTTCATTGATTTGTTTTTTACGACTCATCAGCCAATATAATTCAAATTGTAGAAGGCTGCTTACAGTACCCGGTGTTCGCAATTTGTCTTCGCTCGAACTATTGACCGAGGTCGACACTGCTTAACTTCAATGATCGAACGAGAACTGGTGTTTTCAATGTGATTTAATCGTATGAGATACTAATATTCGTTGGACGCGCGTTGTGGTGCTATTGGATATTGGCTCGGAACGAAAAATCGGAGAGCCGAGTTCGAATTCCAGTTTATCTCTCTTATCTCTTATGCCACTTGATTCCTTGGGGAACATAGGGCCGCAACAACACTCCTCCAACGCACTCGGTTCTGGCTGGTCCTCTTTAGCTCGGCCCATGCCATTCCAGCAGCGCTCGTATCAGCTTCAATGGTCCTCCGCCAAGCCTGTCTTGGGTGACCCACTTTACGCTTTCCTTGAGGGTTCCAGTCATGAGCCTGTCTAGTTTGTTTACCTGAGTAGTGTCGTCAGTAAGGATGGGGGAACGGATGAAACATTAAGTGCCGAATAAACAAAGCCAGATATGCCTTCAATACTTTGAGACCTATCTGGAGAACAACAGCCCTCTCACTCCGCAACAAGATCCAGATTTTTAATACCAATGTGAAGTCGGTCCTATTTTATGGAGGGTGACCAAGACCAGCACCCACAAACTTCAGACATTTACCAACAGATGTCTCAGAAACATTCTCAACATTAGATGGCCAGAGAATATCTTCAATGAACAATTATGGGCCAAAACAAACCAAACTCCAGTGGGGATCGAGGTCAAGAAATTCCAGTTTAATTTGTTGCATTTATTTACACGCAAATACCCTTGTAAAAGGAATTAATCCGTCACTTCTCCCTCCAGCTCCAGGTTAAATAGCAGAAGATATTGGGTTCTATCGCTTAGTTGGCAACCAGTCTACTACAGAAAGTGTTAAAAACCTACTGCGGGAATATCTTCTGTTCGGTCAGTCATGTCTCTTGCGAAACATGATCGCCCAAGCGTGTATCACGTATGGTGCTTAAACGACTGACCAATATAGTGGGCAAATATACCCATCATGTCTTATAAGTGTATACCAGCTACATGGAATATAGCCAAATGTTCGTAATATGGTGACAGGTTTTGATAAAAGCATGACACGTCAAAGCTTTCTCCGGTAAATAAATAGCGTTGATTGGTCAACATTCTAGCCAATGAGACAGAAAACGTTTATGAGAAATGCAGGTGAAATCATTTTTTAATTGATCAAACAATGTTTTAATGGCTCTGAGTGTCGTGACGCGGGTGCTTCTTATCGCAACATAATCTAAATTTTAAAGCTTGAGTGTTACAAGAAAGGGCTTGAAGAATTTGAGGCTAATTTGTCACTATATCTCGTCATACGATTAGATATTTACGAATAAAATAGACGCAAAATGCATAGGGAAAAATAAATACCTATTAAATTTCAAAATGAATTCTTATTTTCGAGTCTCGAATTGAAGAACCACACCAGTAACTGTTAAAAATACTATTTCAGAGAAATGTTGGTAAATATTTATAGACAGAGGCACCAAAATAAAGAAACTTGTCCAAAACAGAAACAAATTATTCATTGACTAGACAACCATTTTACAAACATGGCTGAGAAAGAGACGCGATCAGCAAAAGGAAACAGGAAACAGTCGATAGTTCAAAACCTTCGAAATCTGTGTATTTATTCGATTCTAGGTTAATGAACTGGAGTGTCCCAATGCCGATCATAAAACACAACAAAATCAGATTTGCTAAAGATTCATGGCTGCTCAGATGGCCACATATCAAAATAACAGACCAACGATAGTTCAACAGAAACCGCAGTAACTCGTTTAAAATTACCGGAAAAATATGTTTGTGTTTGTGAGTGTGACGTAACCCTATATATAAAGAAAAAGATTTGAATGCATATCTGTTCTCGCAGAATTCTATAGGTAGTACAACACACTTGATTTTTCTTTGTTTTGTTGAAGGTTTCTTTAACTAATTTTCTATGACGTGCCTTGAGCATTGCTGTCATTAAACGTAACTATTAAAAATATAAAAATATCTTTATACATATATATAATAGCGTGAATACTCGTGTGAATGCTTATATGCATTTAATATATATATATATATATATATATATATATATATATATATATATATATATATGCTGTATTTTTTATAATAGTCCTTTCTCAATGAAGGTGCTGTAGTTTTTTCATACCCAAGTACTTTCGATCTCCTTGGAGATCATCCCCAGGGGTAAATTGCGAAGAAACTTAATGCAATAGTAATCGTTGTGATGGTCATTTTATAAACACACTTGAACGAGCTCTGCTGCAATTATTTTAAATTCAATCGTTGCGGTTACGATGTTTTTTAGACAAGCGTCCCCAAGAAAGGTTGCATTAAGTTTGTCTTCGCAATTCACCCCTGAGAATGATCCAGGAGAAGACCGACACTACTTGGGTTAAAAAAAAAAGAAGAAAAACTACGGCGCCTTCCTTGATGGATTTCAACTTAATATGAAGAATATAATTAGAGAACTAAAAAGATTATAATAAAAACAGACAAAATATGACGATATTGTTTGAAGAAACATGCTTGAATGAAGAATTGCTGGCTATATTTTTATGTATTGTAAATTGCCTGAAGATACCGAAAGGTTGAAACTTAGTTTGCGGAAATAATTCATATAGCTCTACAGTATAATTGTATTGAACATTTTTAATTTTAGTTAAGTGCGCTGGTCTAATTTAACTATGACCAAATACTAACTAATATATATATATATATATATATATATATATATATATATATATATATATATATATATTATTTCCTAATTTTTATTTTATTATTGTTTTATATATCTTTTATGAATTTACTTTCCAATCTCATGTTTAATTTCTAGCGAAGCCAAATCAAATTATACATCTAATAAATAAAAAATGGCATCCCTGATTTATAACTTATAACGACCATGAACAACGCGAGAACCAAAAATAAAAATTCAAATCTAGAAACAGCCAGTTCATAATATGCACTTGATAATTGCATAGTGCATGAAACTCCAAATCGTGCTACAGACGTAGGATTGTCAGTCAGTTAAGTGCCATACGTGATACACGCTTTGGGCAATCATGTCTCAAAAAAGACATGAATGACTGGGCATAAGTTTATCCCGCAGTAGGTTGCTATTACTTTCTGCGGTAGACTGGTTACCAGCCAAGGCTATAGAACCCAATCTGTCCTGTTATTTGACCCATAACTGGACGTAGGATAGTATGTCCATTTATTAATATATACTTCATAGCTTTGTTATATTACATCGTGTACTGTTTTATTAACACAAGAAAAATATTTATATATGCGTGTATATTTGCGTGTATATCCATATGTATATTTATTCATACCAATGCATATATATATTCAGTTCATTTTGAGTTCATTATTATTAATATACAACGTCGTGTCTTTTGTAGACAAAGGGAGATGAAATTCAGGTTGGCCTTATTCGAGGAGATTATTGTTTAACCCAGGTAATTAATATTTAGTACTCATAAGATATTTTTTTTTGTTTTTGTTTTTTGTTTTGTTTTGTTTTTTAGTTTTTAACATCGATCGTTGATAATAATTTTGCCTATCAACTTCTTTGTTTTATACTGCCGACGATTAATTTTCTGACGAAGTGTCGACCGAAAAGCGCCTTAAATCCCCTTTTTTTTAAAACGAGATACTTTTGAATTTATTTCAATAATAAAAGGAAATATGATCCTTATACGTAAATCAATATATATATATATATATATATATATATATATATATATATATATATATATAAGCCTAAAGAAGAAAATGTTTACATCTAACACGTTTCGTCCTTTAGGACTTTATCAGACTTACGTGGTGTTTATGTTGATGCGACTACACATGCACACAAAGGCGAGGAGACGCTGAGAAATTGTGCGCATGAGCAGTTGAATCAACACAGATATCATTTTATCTCGATGAAGTCCTAAAATTGTTCTTGATATATCGCCTTCTCACTCTCTCTCTCTTTCTCTCTCTCTCTCTCTCTCACACACACACACACACACGCATATATATAGTAATAAAGTCGTATCCTTGGTAATTTGTAAGGTTAATTCCAAGGAGGATCTTAAACCGAGGATCTAACTCAATGTTAGAATTTAAGAGAGTATTATAATGAAGGATGTGCGTTGTGGTGTGGATGTGCGTTGTGGTACAGTGGATATCGACTCGGAACGAGAAATCGAGGAGCCGATTTCGAATTCCAGTTGAATTACTTGCATTCACTTACGCAGAACTACCCTTGGGAAAGGTATTAATCCGTATCTTCCCTCCAGTTATTGGTAAAATAATAGGACAGATTGGGTTCTCTAGCCTTGGCTGGCTACTAGTCTACCGCAGAAAGTAATGGCACCCTACTACGGGATAATCTTCTGTCCAGTCCGTTGCGGGATAATCTTCTGCGGGATAATCTTCTGTTCAAAGCGGGTATCACGTATGACACTTGATTATAATGAAAATAAATTGGATGCCTTTATAAATCCATTGGTCATAGTTTATTTCGCGGAAATTTAACAAATCCGCTCCTTAGACCAAACTTTTTCATATTTTATATATATATATATATATATATATATATATATATATACGTAGGTGTGGATACGTAGGCATGTGTGTGTAAAAGTCTGCCTCTTTCTACCGGGCGCCCATAGCTCAGAGATAGAATCGCCGATTAACGCCAATTCGTTCGGGTAAAAAGCAATCGGATGTCTGACCGTACTGATGAGTTGTGGTACAGCGGGACAGATCTGTCTGCGGATGACTATATATATATGTATATATATATATGTATATATAATTGATTTAATTTCTTGTATTTACATGTGGGTATATATACATACAAGTATTTAAAGATTGATGTACAAATAAGCATATAATATAAGCCCCTTAAACAAACCTCTAATGTGTGGAGCTAATACCCTGTTAAGGACTTTATATTTATTTTTATTAGTTAGTTATCGTTATCATTATTGTTATTATTATTAATTTTTATAACATTATTATCGTTATCATTACGAATAATAATAATTAACGCTTATCCCTCTCCCATTTGTTTTTTGATCATCCTTAACATTGTTATCATACTTGATAATAATATTATCGTCATAAAACCAAAATATTAGTATTTACAAGATGAAGATATTATTATTACCGTCGGAATTAATATAAAAATCTAACAATTCAATTCTTCTAGTGAAAATATGGCCCCGAAATTTAATGTCGTGTATTTGAGAACGGCCAACTAAAAGTTCAGTCCAAGGTCATCTTATCGCCTGGGTTAGAAAGACAACCACGCTTAAAGGATTAACATTGTATAACTAATCCCCCTCCCACCGATAAAATGTTTTCCGTCTTCCCCTACCCCCCTTCACGATTCCTTTCGTCTCGATAAATTTAACCCTTTCATTTTTGCGAAAAATGTTGGTATGAGGAGCGGATTTGTAAAATTTCGGCGAAATAAACTATTACCAGTGGATTTATAAAGGCATCCAATTTATTTTCATTATATATATATAGTGTTGAGTTGTGATGATGCTTAGTGCCAAGATTGTTGTTTTTCAGTGATTTACAGATAAAAAGGTATTTTAGGCAAGCAGATATTATGTTGTAAAGTGTTCGATATCGAGATAGAGATAGACCGTTAATAAG
Organism: Ascarosepion bandense; assembly: GCA_037127315.1. Classification (NCBI taxonomy): domain Eukaryota; kingdom Metazoa; phylum Mollusca; class Cephalopoda; order Sepiida; family Sepiidae; genus Ascarosepion; species Ascarosepion bandense. The sequence continues at coordinate 1,883,432 of JBBBDQ010000792.1, read as the reverse complement.
ATTCATGTGGAGAAGTTTGTCACTGAGCAGAGTCACACTGACTTCGAAGTTTCGTGAAGGCACCACTTTGATGTCTTCACTCTTCAGGGCTTTTTTTATCTGCTATTCTGGTTTTAATATTTATCTATTAGACGGAAAATAATTTTTAACGGTCTTGAGATCGAAAGTCTTATTAAAGAAAATGTCCTTCTCGACTGGAACCAAGCCTGTATCTTGTTTTGCATTTGAATCTGGGAATTCTGGGAAAGCACTTTCAAGAGAATGGCAAAGCGCAGTTTAGCTTGAAAGTCGTTGCCCAGATTAAGAAAGGAATGCAGGTTCGATTCCTGTCATCGAAGTACATTTTCTTTAATAAGACCTTCAACCTCTAGGCCGGTAGACATTGATTTAGCTATTAACTAATTTACACAACATACTCAGGGATGCCATCTTAAATATGTGTATTCATTAAATATAATATTTAGTAATATATATATATATATATATATATATATATATATACAAGTGAATAAGGAACGAAGAAAATAATGGTAGCGTTCAAAACATTAATTGGAAACAGTGCTCAATATAAAAATAGAGCAATGAATATTTATTATTATACATTAGAACATGTACAAATTGATGAGATATTGTTCTTTCAATGTCGAAAAAAATGTTCAATTTTGTAGTAATTTGTAGTTTGTAATTTGTACATGTTCTAAAGTCTAATATATATATATATATATATATATATATATATATATGCGCGTGTGTGTCCTAATCAGTCCAAATCAAAGAAAATTATTCCTTAGTACAAGATTCACCTATTTTATAAAATGTCTGCTCTGTAATAATATTTATATTTAATAATATTAATAATTTAATAAATTTTAATAATTTAATAATAGTGTGTGTGTGTGTGTGTGTGTGTGTGTGTGTGTGTGTGTGTGTGTGTGTGTGTGTGTGTGATCTAATGACAGAAAATAATTTCTTTATTCAAAAATCGCTGTATGTATTGCCTGTGCTTGTGTAAACCTACACATTGGGGCTTTCTACTCTACGTTCCGGTTCCGCCAATTCAGAAACAACTGGGAAAGCATTTTGTTTTTGTTTCGGTTTCTTAAATCCCGTTTTATAATTTAACAACAGCAACAACAATAACAACAACAAATGATGCCTTCTAGACGCGTAAGATCTGTAATTCGAGTTCGTCTACGTGGAGCAATTGTGAACCCCACGACCTTAATAGGGATTAATGTAAAAGTTCAAAACAAGCCTGGTTATGTCTTTACTAGATAGACACTTTTGCCATTTTTTTTTCTTTTTTTTAGTCATTCTTCGAAATCCAAAATACTTCATTTTGATGGATTAGCGTCTTTTTTTCTTTTTTTTTTTTTTTTGCTTGCAAGCATCATTGTTCTGGTTATTCTTTTTGGGGAAAGATGTATAGATGCATTAAATATCACGATGTTACCGGTAACAAATTCGTTGGAGTAGCCGATCTAAAGAAATAAAACTCAGCTCATGCGGTTGGGGTACGGCTTTCTTTCTATGTAATTATTTTCGCGACTTGATGTCATATTTTTATATACAAAAGATATAGAAATAGATGTATTATCTGCCGATAATAATATTCTGATATACACAATAATCATATAATCATAAATCTTCACAACTTATTGAATATGCTTTCATACCATATTCTTTTTTTCTTTTTCTTTTTCTTTTTCTTTTTCTTCTTTTTCTTCTTTTTAATATTCTTTGTTTTAATACCTATGCAATGTTTTATATACAACATTGATGAATTCTCTTTTTGATGTATAGTTCATAAGATATGTTTAGTATATTATTTGAAATGTTATCAAAAGTTAGCGAACGGTTTGATTAAGCGGGAAAAGAAATTTCTTCACCCCAAAAGAGGAATGATTACTGGCTTTTTTTTGTGAAACTAAACATTTTGTAATGAGAAGACATCTTAAATATTTACAAGTTACTCTGCTCCCTGATCATCGTCGACACTTGGTTTTAGGCTTCATTTACATCAAAGAAAATAAAACTAAATTTTAAATATTTTGTATAAGTATAATTCAGAGTATTATGGGTTAAAGGCAAGTTTTCTGCTGATTCTTACAAATCTGCCAGCCGAGCGAAAATTATTCTGGGTTTTAAGTTAAAAAGGTTACGATTATTATATTATATTCATATATGATATTTGCTTCATAGGTTACCGGTATGAACTATTTTAAAAGAGTTTGTAATTAAATATTATAAAGAAAATAATTTGGTTTATTTACAGGTATCTGATAAAGATATGTATACATTTATGTCGAAAGGGAATCATGTATATTTGATGTGTGCGATTGAGATTGCTTTTTTTTGTGTGTGTGTGTGTGTGTGTGTGTGTGTGTGTGTGTGTGTGTGTGTGTGTGTGTGTGTGTGTGTGTGTGTGTACGTTAATTCTTCTCTCTGATGACATCACCAAATATTACCACCGGTGACAGTAAATATATTTTTTTTTACTATCTCAAATTCTTCATACTGTTATTTGCAATAGGATAAAAAAAATATGAGATTTCATGGTCGCATTCATTGTAGAAATATCAAAATCCTATAGCAATTTGTAGCGTATTGTCGAACACACACGCTTATCATTTCTTTCTTCTCATCAAACAGAGACACAATTAGCCAAGAACAGTGTTTTACTCAAAGAGGTTTGCATCTTATTTTCTTGATTTTAAATCGCCTCAGCATCATAAAAGGGTATTAAGAATATGACACCTCAAATTGATATATATTCAGAAATTATCAGCAGCCGACTTGCCTGATTATTTGCAGTGCACAATTCTCCTTGCATTCTAACTGTTCAATGGTTAATGGTATAAACACAGTCTGAGTAAATAACTCCATGCAAAATAGTTGCATTACTTCACACGTAAAATTCCCGATATCTCTCATCGTCTTTCTCTTTAATTCCAGTGTCGCCATTTAAAAGCGTTTCTGTGGTTTCTATATTATCCATCAGGTTTTGTTGGTCGGAGAAAGAGTCCCTGTGTCTGGGAAGCACGAATGAGACCCGCGGCTTGCGACGACATTGTAACACGATGTAGATAACACATCCCAGGACAATTATTGCCCCGATTGTCATCACAATAGCGATTTTGATGTTGTAAAGCAGTTTCTTGTTGCCATATATAAAATGGCGCGGATGCGGGTGGTCATGATGGTGAAAATTGTTCGAGTTGAACACTTGAGAAGAAAACGAGATCTCGTTAGAATCCATAATAGGACGCTTCAATGGATTCAAAAGAGTGATAAAGAAATTGGAATAAAAACAAAATGGAAAATTTAGCAAAAATAAAAGGAATGATTGTCGAATAAAATGCAAAACTGCTTCGGCCGGCTATTTATTTATTTATTTATTTTGTATATATATATATATATATATATGTGTGTGTGTGTGTGTGTGTGTGTGTGTGTGTGTGTGTGTGTGTGTGTGTGTGTCTGTGTGGGTCTGTCTGTGTGCGCGTGTGTGTGTGTAAATGGCACCTTTGTAATTTAATAGATATGGACCGGCGTTGATATAAAAATCGACACGAACTGCTCTGATTTATATACTTTCAAATATGTACCGTTTGATGTCTGTTTATCGCCAGGAAAAATATTCGGTTTTTCATCCTGTAAAGATAAAAAAAAAATATCAAATGCAGCAGAAAATAATGAAAGGCGAAGTCAAAATACAGGAAAAAAGCATAAGTTATCACTTAAATATTTCTTTTAGAATAAATATCACCCTGTACAAGGCCGGGGTGGAGGGATACAAATTAAGAGGAAAGAGGCACATTTTATGGAGATAAAAGTCACCTTCTGTGTGAACTAGATTTTGCGTAGGGATTATTGGGTCTCCAGTCCAAAAGTAAGAAGACCTCTGGTTTAGCTTAGAAAACAGTTGAAGAAACAACTTTGAATTCCTGAGTTGACTACATGGAATTCGCTTTAACCCTGATTCAGGCTATAAATCCAATTTCGGCCAAAATCTCGATTTGGGCCGAAAGTCCGATTTGGGCCGAAAGTCTGATTTAGGCCGAGTCCGATTTGGGCCGAAAGACCAATTTAAGCCGAAAGTCCGATTTAGGCCGAGTCCGCTTTAGGCCGAGTCCGCTTTGGGCCGAAAGACCAATTTAAGCCGAAAGTCCGATTTGGGCCGAAAGTCCGATTTGGGCCGAAAGTCCGATTTGGGCCGAAAATCCGTTTTGGACAGAAATTCCAGTTCAGGCCAAAAATTGAGTTCTTCAAATCACAAACTCGGAACTTTAAAACCTCCCACCACGAAACCTCTCACTAATAAAAAAAATTGATTTTCTCAATTCACAAAGCTTTGGATAAATTTGAAACTAAATTTAAAATAAAAAATTAAATTCGCAAAGTTTTTGTGTTACTTTAAACTCAATATAAATTAAAAAATTTTAAGTCACGCTTTTTTTTTTCATTTATTTTAAAATTTGAATATTTAACTGTTCCCTCCTCATCCGGACACAAATCCTAATGCTGGATATTCCTGAAGCAGATGAAGGGCAGATTTTCAATCCTGATTCCAAAAAGGGATAATATGTTTATATGGCCCGAGTTAGGCATTCAGACATGGGAGCGAACAGACAGAATTTGCTGAATATTTATTTAGATGTCAGGAAGATAATGGTTAACCCGCTTCCTTTTATATATATATATATATATATATATATTCGTCATCCACAAACAAGCTGTTTCTCTGCATCACAGATCATCAACATGGCTAGACATCCACTTGCTTCTAGCCGGGATCGAAACCGATTTGGTGTCAGTCGGAGTCGCTAACCCCTAAGCCATAGGCCCATGGAATCACAGAAATGAAAATTTTAGCGTGTTATATATAAGCGGTGTATACACACGCCAGTCACCGAAAGAACTCAATTCATTGCTGAAGAATAATGCGTAAATCGCAGAAGTGGTAACCGTTTTTTTATTATTATTATTTTCCTCTCTTGAATGCTCAAGCATATATGTATACTCAAGAGAGGAAATTAAAAAAAACAGTTACCACTTCTGCGATTTATGCATTATTCTTCGGCAATGAATTGGGTTCTTTCGATCATTGGCGTGTGTATACACACTTATTGCTTACTGTAATTATATATTATAATGCCAAAACGTTATATATATATATATATATATATATAACGTTTTGGCATTATAATATATAACTACAATAAGCAACACGAGAAGCTAAGATTTAAATCCCAGAACACTCAATTCATAATATGCACTTGAAGATTGCATAGTGAATAAAACTCTAAATCGTGCTACAGACGTAGGATTAGGCGTAGATATTTTTAATATATACTTAATGGCCCTGTTATATTACATTGAGAACTATTTTATTAACACCAGAAAAATATGTCAGTGTACTTGTGTGTATATATATATATATATATATATATATATTATTTGTAAACGAGTTATTACGAAACTCAGGTTTACATAAGGAAACAGAACGCCAGAAACCTAAATAGCAACGTACAAAAAAATTCATTAATAAGGAATGTAACTGTAGGGACAAAAATAAATGCCCACTTCAAGGACTTTGTAATACAAAAGAAGTTATTTACAAAGTAAAAGTCAGTCAGGTAAGTGCCATACGTGAAACACGCTTGGGCGATCACATCTCGAAAGAGACATGACTGACTGGGCAGAAGATTATTACGCAGTAGGTTGCCATTGCTTTCTGCGGTAGACTGGTTGCCAGCCAAGGCTATAGAACCCAATCTGTCCTGTTATTTAATCCATAACTGGAAGGAACAGACGGATTAATACCTTTCCCAAGGGTAATTGCGCGTAAGTGAATGCAATGAATTCAACTGGAATTCGAACTCGGCTATCCGATTTCTTGTTCCGAGCCGATATCCACTGGACCACAAAAGTACATGACTTAAATGGTTAAACAAAACATATTTAGGATCAACCAAAGACACTTTTAAGACTAGGTGGAAAAATTGTAGATCTACATTTAAAATAGAAAACTTGAAAAATTGTAAAAAAATTTGCTAGCCATATGTGGAAATTGACATTAATATGTGGGAAATACCCAGAAATAACACGGAGTATAATAAAAACAGCCAAACCTTACAACGGTGGCAAAATATGTAGACTGTGCCAGGAAGAAAAGTTAGTTATTATGTTATTCCCAAACAAAAATGAATTTCTAAATGAAAGAACAGAAATTATGACCAAGTACAAACATACAAATACCTATCAGGATCATACAATCATGGTTGATAATGTTCTAACTTCTAATTTTAAAAATTGCGCGTTCATAAAAAGATTCTTGTTAACAGAAGCGTTTAAAAAAACGGTAAAATCAGTCATTGTAAATCACCTGAAGACACCGAAAGGTAGAAACCTGGGTTGCGTAATAACAAATGAAAAATATACAAAAGTTCTACAATATACTTGCACTGAACACTTTTAAATGCAACTGTGTACTGGCATAGTTTAATTATGACCGAAAATTAAATAATTAAACACACTAAAGTCCGCCTTCGTCTACCGAGCCCCTATAGCTCAGAGATAGAATCGCCGAATGAGATCAATTCGCTCGGATTTCAATACTGGCTAGAAGCAATCGGATGTCTAACCGTACAGATGAGCTGTGATGCAGCGAAACAGATCTGTCTGCGGATGACTATATATATATATATATATATATATATATATATATATGTCAGATTAAATAAATTGCAAACATTGTGTCTGCTTATTTTTTTTTTAAATAAAATCCGTTCATACTCACGGATAATCTTTCGTGTATTATAATTGAAAGACGTTAGAAATGAGCTGTAACGTTGACAGATTTTCTTATCATTCATTTCTCAATGTACCCAAGTATTTCAATCTCTTTCCGAGATCATCTTCAGGGGTATGTGTTGTGGTAACAAAAAATAACCGTAAAACTGTGTTGCTAAAAATTATTAATGAACGCTAGCAATTTGTCAACCGTTATATTTAAAGCAGAAAAAATTACAGCAATTTTAATATCTATATTATCTGTATACCAGTTAACTAAACATATTAACCAGCTTATCACACCCTACCTTCCGAGTAAATACAGCATAAAGTCAACCCTAGAGGCAATCCAAATCCTCAAGAGTGAAAAACCTAATAATGAAATCATAGCTTCACTTGATGTGGAAAACGTTTTTACTAATGTACCCGTCAGTGAAACTATTGATATAATTATAAGAAATGTTTACAGTAATCCCTCATTACCCCCACTCAAAATTAATCCCAATATCCTAAGAAAAATTCTACTAGCTTGTACTATTGAAGTGCCTTTTGTTGATCCAAACAACAGTATATATATACAACGTGACGGAGTCTCCATGGGTTCAGTGATTGGTCCGACTTTTAGTAATTTCTACATGTCTAACCTTGAAAATACTACCTTTGCAAAATTTACAAAACCATCAATATATCTACGATATGTTGATGATATCCTACTATCAATTAAAAATACTGATGAAATCTTACAACTTCAAAAACAGTTTCAAAATAACTCAGTTTTAAAATTTACTTATGAACTTAGCAAAGATAACAAAATTCCTTTTCTTGATATATTAATTAACACTGACAACAATAAATTTAGTATCTCACTGTATCAAAAACCCACTAATAAAAATCCCTCCACACTCAATTATATTAGTGAATGCCCCCACTATTACAAAATAGCCATTATAAAATATCTATTATATCGTGCAAAAGTCAATTCATCTACAAATCAGATCTTCCACAGTGAACTAAAAAACATAAAACAGACACTCATCAATAATAATTTTCCCAACTACATAGTTGATGAACAAATACATTATTTTCTTAAAAAGCTTAACATGGAAAAAACAACACATGATACTAACCCAACCAATCCTAAACATATCACTTTCTTATACCGTAGCCAGATGCACTCCAACTACCAACTAGATGAAAACATCCTAAAAAAACTCATAAATACTAATATTTCTCCGACAGACTCTAACAAAAGAATTAAGTTCATTATATATTACACTAAATCCACTACATCTAATTCATTTGTCCGCAGCGACTCTTCCCTCACCGTTAGTGATTTGCAAAAAACCAATGTAGTATATAAATTCATATGTCCATTTAGAGAATGTATCTCTAACAACCTCAATAATATCTACATTGGCCACACCACAAATTCGCTCTCACGGCGTCTGACGTTGCACTTAAATAAAAATTCAAATATATTCCGTCATTTAGAACAACACGGTTATCAACGCACACTTCTGAGAAAAACGCTTGTTGATAACACGTACATTACTTAAACAAGAAAATAATAAGCAGAAACTAAAAATCCTCGAAGCACTCTACATTAAACAATTTAAACCTGGTTTGAATACAATCAATTTCGATATTTCCAATAACGTACTCAAATGTCTGTAATCAGACCAGGGACCACAACACCACTATTTTGTCACTGTCTTGGGCCATCCGCCACGGTAGGGATGGACTTATATTTTCAATTCAATTCTCTTTATTGTTAATAGCTTAAATGTTCTATGTTTACTGTGTGTTAATATTTACTCTTTGATAATGGCTTATGTGAGCCGAAAGCTTAGACCCGATAAAAAATTCAACAAATACTGTGATTTTTTGTTGTCTTTCAACGATATCACCATCAAGTATATCAGACGGTATTAACGGATCCTACACAAAATTAATAGACAAAACTTGTCTATATTATTCAATGAAACCTGCATTAATCAATATATATATATATATATATATATATATATATATATATATATATATATATATGACTGAAAGAAGGAAATCAGAGGAAAACTGTATTTAGTTTTAGCCGACTCATTTCGTTCACTGATGGACTTTATCAGGGTATAAAACAAAAAAATCTACAAACAAAATCAAAATGTAGTTGGTTACTAAAAACTTATAAAACGCTCATAAATATTCATTAGGTCAACTGAAAAATACTAATTCTTTAATTACGTCACTTTGCATACTTGAAGAAATTTTTTCCTTCGTAGATAGATAGATAGATAGATAGATAGATAGATAGATAGATAGATAGATAGATAGATAGATAGATAGATCTTTTTAATCAATTCATGGACGACTTTTTCCGACCCAGAAATGATAGTGGCGTAAACCAATCAAAAGATATCTAAAGCTGCTAATGTCAGATGGGAAATGTAGTGGTTATGACTAATGAGAACTGCCTACTGGCTCAAGGCATACTATCTTGTTAAGCCGAAAATAGATGCAAATTACAGCGGATTTTAGGAACCAATATGTTTCTTAATAAGTAAAATGACGTTGACGTTGCTGCTTAATATTTCTATGCTAAAGAAGGGCAGAAAATCTTTTTTAGGGATTTTGTACCATGAAATGAGGATATGTGTTGTAGTGGAGTAAATATCGGCTCTGGACGCGAAATCGGAGAGCCGAGTTTGAATTCCAGTTCATGGCACTGATTGGCTATTAAATATTTAAAAATCAATTAATTTAAGGATTTCTATGAATGTTTCTCTTTTCATCTGGTTGAGAGAAAATATATCACGGTATGTAAACTAAGAAATTTATTTAGAAAGCACGATGACATTCCTTCTAACCAAATAATTCTACACTGCAAAATTTAAAATGAAGCCGTAAAAACAATATTTGATTTGATTTTTAAGGCTAGAAATTTTTTAATGCCAAATTTTGACCCTTTATTTATGTTTTTGTGTATGAATAGAAAGAAAGAAAGAAAGAAAGAAAGAAAGAAAGAAAGAAAGAAAGAGAAGGAAATAAATATTTATATTTGTATTTTACAATCACTTGTATTCACGTTCATGTAAATCCTATGAATATATGGATCTTACCCACAATACAGCTATAGATTGAACAGTAGAGTATACTAAGCTTTCTAGCTTTGGGTCGTAACCAATCTAAGAGACTAAAATTCCAAGCCCAATTATATTCACTTTCATAGAAATGATTGAGATAGATAGATAGATAGATAGATAGATAGATAGATAGATAGATAGATAGATAGATAGATAGATATTAATGAGCAGTTGATGATAGATAGATAGATAGATAGATAGATAGATAGATAGATAGATAGATAGATAGATAGATATTAATGAGCAGATTATAGATAGATAGATAGATAGATAGATAGATAGATAGATAGATAGATAGATATTAATGAGCAGATGATAGATAGATAGATAGATAGATAGATAGATAGATAGATAGATATTAATGAACAGATTGATAGATAGATAGATAGATAGATAGATAGATAGATAGATAGATAGATAGATAGATAGATGAGAGATTAATGATAGATTAGATAGATAGATAGATAGATAGATAGATAGATAGATAGATAGATAGATAGATAGATAGATATAATGAGCAGATTGTGATAGATAGATAGATAGATAGATAGATAGATATTAATGGGCAGATTGTGATAGATAGATAGATAGATAGATAGATAGATAGATAGATAGATAGATAGATAGATATTAATGAGCAGATTGTGATAGATAGATAGATAGATAGATAGATAGATAGATAGATATTAATGAGCAGATTGTGATAGATAGATAGATAGATAGATAGATAGATAGATAGATAGATAGATAGATAGATAGATTAATTGTAGCAAATTGTGATAGATAGATAGATAGATAGATAGATAGATAGATAGATAGATAGATAGATAGATAGATATTAATGAGCAGGTTGTGATAGATAGATAGATAGATAGATAGATAGATAGATAGATAGATAGATAGATAGATAATAGATAGATATTAATAGCAGATTGATGATAGATAGATAGATAGATAGATAGATAGATAGATAGATAGATAGATAGATAGATATTAATGAGCAGATTGTGATAGATAGATAGATAGATAGATAGATAGATAGATAGATGTAGATAGATAGATAGATAGATAGATAGATAGATAGATAGATAGATAGATAGATTAATAATGAGCAAATTGTGATAGATAGATAGATAGATAGATAGATAGATAGATAGATAGATAGATAGATATTAATGATTAATTGAGAAGATTGATGATAGATAGATAGATAGATAGATAGATAGATAGATAGATAGATAGATAGATAGATAGATGATGAATGATAGATTTTTTTAATCAATTCACAAGGCGATAATATCACTAAGAAACAAGAGGTTTACTGATTGTTAAAAAAAACTGGAACGACTTTAGTAGAGACTCGAAACCCAACCCTAAACAGGAAACAACGGATAAGACTCTACTCCTTTTCAAAGAAGCGGGAGGGCGGGTATGTTTGAACCGTGTTCCCTTCAAACCTTCGTCAGAGTTTGCTGTTGTATGAAGAAGTCAATGTGAATGTTTTCAGTAAGCTTCATGAGTGACTCTGATATCAGAGGTGAAACAACTGACCGCTTGCCAAATCGATCTTTCCAGATGAATAAAAAAAAGTCAAGCTTTTCTTTGCACAGAAAATAGGTGGGGGGATACATTGTAATCCATAAAAGAGGTAAATCTTGATGCTTGCACTCAACTCAAAAAGAAAAAATCTCGGGAAAAATCTAGGCAGATGACATGCACGATTTGCAATACCTTTCCTCGACATCAAAAGGCAGACACACATTCCTTTCTGATCGAAATATCCGGAATGCAATGAAAAAAAAGTCGTTTTTTTATGGAATGCATTCATATATATATATATATATATATATATATATATATATATATATATATACATCAGCATGCAGTTTGGGTATAGAAGAATCCAAAGGTGTATCCTGTACATACAGTGGTAGGATAACTGTCTAAGAGAGCTCTAAATATATATATATATAAATACATAGAGAGCAAATATAGAAAAATTAAGGCAGACACGTTATTTCATGGTAAATCGGAAGTTTGGGCCTATTTCAGGTGAACCATCATCAGCTTCCGTTTTTATTTTGCAAAGGATTTTACACGAATTCTTGTAAAAATCCTGTAGTCACGCTGATAACCTTTGATATGGTGAAACACAATTGCATGTGGATGGCAATATATATTTTCTAAACATATTTTGTTAATTATAACAGTCAATGTATGTCTATTAGGTTTAATCATGAGTCGTTCTAAACATCATATTTTAGCTTTAATTTCAAGGGAAAATACAGACAAAAATTGTCCAACATTCGGATAATTTTTATTGTGCTGGTTCTAAGCTTTCGGCTAACATGAGGCATCTTCAGAGAAGTTATATATATATTAGTCATCCACATACAAGCCCGTTTCGCTGTATCACAGCTCATCAGTGTGGCTAGACATATCCACTTGCTTCTGGCTGGGATCGAAACTCGACCGATTTGGTGTCAGTCGGAGTCTCTACTCCCTAAGCCATCGGCGCATGGCATCAGAGAAGGGAAATTTTAACGTCTTGTATATAAGCAGTGTATACAGACGCCAGTCACCGAGAGAACTCAATTCATTTCTGATGAGTCACGCATTATATATATATATATATATCCCACTATCGAAATACACTCACTCACCAAAGACCACCCAGGCAAACAAATACCACATTCTTCAACCCAAACACCTACTACCCATTTGAAAACATATGAATAGAGATACTTCACCAACTAGAAAACATTTTTTAAAATATCCGATCCGAAGGAAAAGACCAATTTAAAAATACATTATCATTAATCTTTCCTCACATCCTTTAAAAGAAGAGGAAATAAACCTTCTAAAATAAAGTCAAAAATTATGTCCCACCCACAAAAAGGATATACAGATCTAAAAAAAAAAAAAAAGACTTTAAAGCATTCGAACAGAAATTTAGACTTATAGAAACATTATACAACAACAACAATACTACTGATAACTCAATATTTAAAAAAAATCTAAATATTGCCCTAATAAAAATAACAATTCAAATGAAATGAACGTATTCTTTGAAAAAATCTGGGACACAGGCTTTCAAAACAAGCACAACACCCATAACAATCTCGCACACAAGCAAAAGCTACCATTAGAAAACATCCGTGAGAACAATGATATATTAATAAAGGAAGCAGACAAAGAGCGGCACTGTAGCCATTATTGATAAAACTTATTACAAAACAAGATATGCTAGGAGACGAAAATAACTATAAAATAATTAACCAGTATATAGATAAAAACATCGCATCAAAAATAAAATAACTCTGACTTATACACAGTAGAATACTAACAAAAAAAGAAAAAGATTTTCTTACAGACTTTACTTCAAAAATCAGTAATTTTTATGGACCTCCAATAATGCACAAAACACAATTAAAGCAGCTGTTTAGGAACACAAATCGGAATATATCCACACCCCAAACCCCAGTGACCTTAAATTTAGACCAGTTGTTGCAGGACCAGCCTTCCCTACAAGCAGACTGAGCAATTTAATTGATAAAATATTACAACCATACACCACAAAAATAAAAAGTTACGTCAGAGACAGCATACATTTCCTAAGCTTCATACCCCAAAAGTAGACCCAGATACACTCATAGTAACTTTTAACGTTAACAGCCTGTACAGCAACATACCTCATGAAATAGGAATACAAGCCATTGCATTTTGGATAGATAAACACCCAGAAATACTTCCCACACACTTCACAAAATAATTTATTATACGAAGTATAGAACTAATTTTAGACAACAATTCCTTCCAATTTAACAACGAAAATTATATACAAACAACAGGTATTGTTAGGGAAACAAAAATGGCACCGACGTATGCAACACACACCCTAGCATATCTAGAAGAAAGCCTATACAAAACAAATAGAACATAAATATGGGGAAGACATAAAAGCAGAATTCACTAAATCATGGAAGAGATTCCTTGATGACTGTTTTATCTTTTGGAAATCAACACAGGGAAACATAAATAAACTACACAACGTACTACAACACTTGCACCCTAAAATCAAGTTCACGCTAGAACTTTAGAATTACCATTCCTAGACATACTCACAAAAACGAAAACAATTACATCATCACAGACATTTACCACAAACCCACAGACACCCAACAATACTTCACCATCCTAAAATCTGTTTAAAATCCATCCCATAATCCCTAGCACGACGAGTATGCAAAATAGTAGCTGACGAAACCTTTCGTAAAATACGCCTAGAATAACTAAAAAAAAAAACACTACAAATAAGAGGATACCCCACTTCACTAATAAACAAGGGTGTCTAACTAGCAAAAAAATACCATTAGAATCCATCCGGAATTAAAAAAAAAAAGAAAACATGAAAAGAAGAAAACATTCTAGCATACGTTTCCACACAGAACAAAAACAATCCAGAATTATTCGCAAAGATCAAAACACACATGGAATTACTCAACAATAATGACAAAATAAAGGAAATCTTAAAGACAACTAAAATAATTAATAGCAAAAACCAGTCCCAAAATTTAAAAGACATCCTAATCTCATCAAAATTCGAACAGCAAACAAAACACAGGGGCGGGGGTTATATAATGCAACAAAAAAGATGTGGAGTATGCAACATAATAATAGAAAGAAAATACTTCAAACTCGAAAATACATCTACATTCGAAATAAAATCGGATTTAAGCTGCAACTTGAAAAATGTAGTTTACGCTCTAAAATGCAACAAATGCTCAAAGATATACGTGGGAGCGACACAATGCTTGAATAATAGGGTATCCCTTCATAAAAGTAATATCAAAATAGCGAATAACAGGAAATTGTATGTCTCCCAACGTTTGCATGAATCCAGTGGAGGTAAATTCAAAGTAATACCTATCTACCAAAATGCAGATTATGACACATTAATAATGCAGGAAGAAAGATTCATAATACAATCCTTCGCTCAACAAAACAACATGAAAAACTTAAAACACACACACCAGGAAGACACACACAATCATACATACACACACATACACAAACACACACACATGCATATACCAAATTGAAATTGTAACCTCAAACAATAAAAAACAGATTACCCATAAAAACAATTCTAAAGTATAAAGACGAAATCTAAAAACGCTCTCATAGACACACACACACTTACATACACACTTACATACACACACACACAACAAATTCAAAAAGTATCGCCAAAAAAATAAAAAGAACTAGATGACAGATAGAAAACAAATACAAACCAATTTCGCAAGTCAATGAAAAATACCTAGATAATGAAGGCGCTTCTAATATAAACTTAACGTGCTAATGTGAAAAACCCCACTTTACGATCACTTTAACATGGTGGCCAGCACTTGATTCACTTATTTATTTATCTGTTCATCCATTTATACATGTGCTTATGTGAAAAACCACCAATCCCACAAACATTTAACCGGTGGGGGGGCCAACACTTGATTTACTGATTTACTTAATTACTTACTTATTTATAGACGACCATCAGAAACAAAAGAAACTCGATGCGTAAAGTCACAAGTTTATTCGCCTGAAGAGAGTCAACTTTAGATTCGAAACACGTGTAGCGTCACAAATACCATTATGGACACTTAATATATCATAACATATATAATAACAACAACGATAAATATACACTTTAAACAAAACGTTCGCGGCCTCTCACACTTTTTATTATATATATATATATATATATATATATATATATATATCCCTTAAGATTGCTAGTTCTGATTAAAAATTTCTCATCGCTCTGTTGTATAATTGTATTTGAAAGAAAACAAAACCAATGTGCCGTGTCTCTGAAGGACGTTGGCAGTCATGGTTCTCCACAACTACTTATATTTTGTCACACTAAAAAAAGATAGAAAAAAGTGTAAGAGAAGGATATTTCTTCTCACCAGGCTTATTCAAGTGAGGCGATTCTGAGAGAATCAGAAAACCTACCCGGATTCATTACTGGCGGCCACAATCTTGACAAAACAAGATAAGTAGATGACACATCGTTGATAACAGACACAAAAAGAAAACCATAATAACCCCCACAGAAGGTGGTGAAGGAAAACGTGAAGAAAGGATTAAACATCAACTTGCAAGGCAGATTCCATGGTTGTTAGAAAACGTAACAGCTCAAATGCAAATCAGAACTAACAAAATCAAACAAGTACAAGCTGTAATATCTGGGAAGCTTTTTTAACAGAGGACGAGATGTATGACACCGAAATCCGAAGGGGGCATTGTGATAGCCAAAAATGCATTCCAAATTCTATGCAGGGGATTAAAAGAAAAAAATCGTTAGAAACAAGGAAAAGGGAACTGAACTGTTACGTGACATCTGTATGGTAGTAAATACTGGACAATCACCTCAGAGATGACTTGAATCAACAAAATGTGGTTCTACAGAAAGATACAGGGGATGGAGCAACGACGAAGTTTTAAAAGAAACTGGAAACAAAAACCGGAAACAAAAAAGAAAAGTATATTCAAGATCGGGAAGCGACAGTAAAAATATATAGGCAATGAGGAAAGAAGGCTTGGAAAACTTAATACTCGCAGAACAGACTGAAAGCAAGAGGTACAGAAGAAAACAACGCATAAAATTTAGTGAGCTTGACTAAATGAATGGTAAAAGAGAAACTAAGAAAAATAACAGAAAGACAAAGTTTACTAAGAGCTACAAGGGACAGAAAGTTGTGGAGAGCCATACTCACGAGACATATAGAGCGCGGAAGGAAGAGAGGAAAACAACGCATAACATATTTTGCGAGCTTAACTAAATGAATGGTGAGAGAGAATTTAGGAGAAATAACAAAAAGACAAAGCTTATTAAGTGCTACAAGAGAGGGGAAGTTGTGGAGAGCCAAACTCACTAAACTTATAGCGTGCAAGAGAAACAGATGAAAACAACGCATAACATACTTAGTGTTGTATCGCCGAGGTGGATACGATAATCAGAGAAAGTGTGCTGCGGTATTATTCAGCACAATATCTGGTGCTAAACTGATATATACAGAACAGTACAATAGTTACAATGATAAACAAAACAGAACTTACAAGAAAGACAGGGGTTTTGATCACAAAAGCCACCGAAGTATTCAGTCGGAATATTACTCGAATGACACTCGAACATTACGCCTCGAATGCTACTATTCTTTACTTAAATAGACCATTTCAGACAATGGGCCATTCCACCACTGAGAGTGCTGCTGGGGCGTCAGCCACTCTACAACACTTGGTGAGCTTGATTAAATGGATTGCTAACAGGGTTTAGGAGAAATAACAAAAGGATGACATTTATTAAAAGGTACAAAGGACAGAAAGTTGTGGAGTTGGGGCAATGGGGTTAGGGTTCTACAGAAGAATGATGAGAATAGCATAGATGAAAACGTGAGTAATGAGTAAGAGTTTTTTTAAGAAAACCGGGACAAAAACGAAACTCATCATGAGAAAAGTGCTTGGAGAGTATAACACTCACAAGGCAAGAGATATAGAGGAAAACGGAAGTGAAACCTGCCTAACGAGATTGTGTAAATGTATGGCAGAACATGGGATGGGAGGGATAGTAAAAAGACAAACGTTACTAAAAACTACAAAGAATAGGAAGTTGTGGAGACCCATTATTGCCCACATTCTGAAGGGACATAGTGGAAGAAGACTTATGTGGGAATCAATATACACGTGTCTGCTTGTGTGTACGCGTATTTGGCTGTAAGTGTGTGGGGTGACACGTCCTTATGGGCTTACAATTTTGACACACACACACACACACACACACACACACACATATATATATATATATCTTAGGTATATATCAAGTAATTCTATTTGCTAACCTCGGTATAAAAAGTCCAATGTCCCGCCAACAGCACTGATACGACTTCCGAAATATCAATAATGCATAAGAACGAAGCCATCAAACTAATACACCGTTACTTGTCCAAGTCTATACATCAGAAATGATGTACAAATAGTCGACATCTCTTTCTCAAATTCACCGTTTCTCCGTGTTTCATTATACGAAACAATCAAGCGGCTTTTTCTCTTTTTTTAGTTGTACGATGCTGTCTTGACAAGAGAACTCTCTATATAACGCTCTCTTCAACTTAACGCTATTTTTTTTTAAACAGATATTTATTGGGTGTGCAAGTGATGTCACGGTTAAACATTCTTATGCCAAATGATTTCTTAAAATCCAATGAATTAAAACTAGTTGAAAGAATAATCAGGGTGACAGTAGATAGCAATTGAGGCTGCATTTAAATTTTTGCAGATTAAAGTTAATTAGAAAGCATGGAGCTGGTGCGTTGTGGTGTAGTGGATATCGGCTCGGAACGAGAAATCGGGGGAGCCGAGTTCGAATTCCGGTTAAATTCATTACATTCACTTACGCGCAAATACCCTTGGCAAAGGTATTAATCCGTCTCTTCCTTCCAGTTATGGGTTAAATAACATGACAGATTGGGTTCTATAGCCTTGGCAGGCAACCAGTCTACCGCAGAAAGCAATGGCAACCTACTGTGAGATAATCTTCTGCCCAGTCAGTCATGTCTCTTTCGAGACATGATCGCCCAAGTGTGTTTCACGTATGGCACTTAACTGACTGACAGAGAAGTGAGAAAAAAACTGTTAACATAGAACTTACGGCTACAACTAGCCAACTCAACTCTAAATTGATGAGATCCTGACGACAGTCTATTCAGTCAGTCAGTCAGTCAGTCAGTCAAGTGCCATACGTGATACACACTTGGGTGATCATGTCTCTTTCGAGACATGACTGACTAGGCAGAAGATTATCCTGCAGTAGGTTGCCATTACTTTCTGCGGTAGACTGGTTGCCAGCCAAGACTATAGAATCCAAACTTTTCTGTTATTTAACCCATAACTGGATGGAAGAGACGGATTAATACCTTTCCCAATGGTATTTGCGCACAACTCTTGTACTGCGCTTAAATAAAATAAAATAAAATAAAAACATCTAGGTACTATAGCGAACAGCTCATTCGATTATAGAAAAGATACAGGGAGGCCACTTTACGTTACTGAGAACGGTACTAAAGCCGAAATGCCAGATCAGTACCAATGATATTGCGGATTCTTCTCTGGGTTTTATTAAAAATCTCAAAATATATAGCAAGAACACTGAACCAAATGTGGTAGCAATATTCTGAGCATGGACGAACGGTAGATTTATAGATATGTAAGATAGATTCTGGAGCGAAAAATTGTCTAGAACGGCAAAGTAAATCAACTTTCTTAAAAGCTGGCCATTGTTTATTAGATATCACCCCATGCAAGGTCGTAAAGCCACTAAGACACTAGTGGTTACAGGATGTACAAAAATTAAGAGCAGAAACATTACTAATGAGTGGAGAAATAAAAAAATAATTCAGGAGGACAGGAGAGTAGATAGCAATTGACATTGCTTTTAAATATTTGCAGATTAAAGTTAGTTGGAATGCATAGAGCCGGAAGGGAGTTCCGCAAGCGAGAAGTGCGATAGAAAAAACTATGCTTGAATTCATAAAGTCTAGATACCATAGTAAAGAGCTCATCCGAACAATTACCATGAAAGGATTTATAGAAAAGACACGAAGAGGCAACTGGAGTAAATTTTCTTAGCACCGCGTAGATGTGGCACAAGGCTGAAAGTATGAGGCACGCAGTGAGGATTGAACTCACTGCTCAGTTGTTAGAGGTTCTAGCGAGACAAGCTTGGTAACCATTACACTACGCCAAGGTGCCCCATAGAGAGGCATCCTTAGGGAGATAGAGAAAGTCACTATTAAAGCCATGAAGCATTTTTACACGTTTTATTTTAATCAATTCACCCCAAACGAGGCGATAACACGATTAAGAAGTGGTGGAGGGTATTTATACAATTTTCTTTCTTTCTTTCTTTTTTTTTAACTTTTCAAAAATGATTCTGTATTGCCTACAAAAGGTAATTTCTGAAAGACATCTAAAGCTGTAGGAAGCGTTGACACTTTTCCTGATTGCTTTTTCAACTTCCTATATGGCTAAATGTTGTGGGTTGTCCGAAAAGTTCATACCGAGTTGTTGTATCGTGGAATGAACAGATGCACAGTGAAATGTAGATAAACTCCTTTATTTTTTTTTTAATCGTATCACCCCGAGCAAGGCGGTAATGCCACTGATGTGCAGGGGGCTACGTAATAGTGAAAAGATTGGAAAAGATAAAGCCGGAAACCACATCCTAAACAGGGAACAAGGGATGAGCCTCTTAACCTGTTCAATAGACGTGGGTGGAGTGTGAACCGGGCTATAGTTTAGTCTATCTACTCTAATTGAAAAAAAAAAGAAACCAAAGTGAGAAGATTGGAAAAGAGAAAGCCGGAAACCACATTCTAAACAGGGAACAAGGGATGAGCCTCTTAACCTGTTCAATAGACGTGGGTGGAGTGTGAACCGGGCGATAGTTTAGTCTATCTACTCTAATTGAAAAAAAAAAGAAACCAAAGTGAGAAGATTGGAAAAGAGAAAGCCGGAAACCACATCCTAAACAGGGAACAAGGGATGAGCCTCTTAACCTGTTCAATAGGCGTGGGTGGAGTGTGAACCGGGCGATAGATAGATCTATCTACTCCAATTGAAAAAAAAAACCAAAGTGAGAAGATTGGAAAAGAGAAAGCCGGAAACCACATCCTAAACAGGGAACAAGGGATGAGCCTCTTAACCTGTTCAATAGGCGTGGGTGGAGTGTGAACCGGGCGATAGATAGATCTATCTACTCCAATTGAAAAAAAAACAAAGTGAGAAGATTGGAAAAGAGAAAACCGGAAACCACATCCTTTATTACTAGAGTGGTAAAACCAAGATGTATATACAATATTTACAGTCTCTCGCAGTAGTAAGTGTTACTTCACGAAGTCCGTGTTAATGACAATCCCCGTGCTAAGCGCTCATTGTCTTTTATACATCCGGGCGACCGGATGTCACTTGGTACGAGCGACGACACAGCACGAGTTTTGGTCGTTCATGTTAGAAACCATCAAATTTATCAATAGATATAATATACTGACCTTTCCAGTTAGAGCATACTTCAAACTTTTAAGAAAGAAAGTTTGAAATTATTTAATTCGTATTTACATTATTTGGACTATTGTCCTCATCTTTGTAGCCTTAAGGTAAGGCTACAAAAACATCACAAGGCCTTAACACGAGGGAAGATAAAAAAAAAATCAGGTGTAGCTAACTACATATGGAGGGAGAAAGGGGATCACCGCAACTTACCTATGGGATGAAGTTGAAATGATAGATAGAGAACGCCACTGGAAACTACGTAAACTTAAGGAATCAGCACATATGCTAGGCTTCAAAAATCTTCTAAGCTGACCAAGCATAGAGATTAACACAATATGGAACACATTATTGTCAATATTAACACATTATTGTCCAAAATTGTAATATGATCTCTGGTAAAAAAAAAAAAAAAAATTATTAGAGAAAACCATTAACATCAAAAGACTGCAATATGAACTCTGATAAAAAAAATTAAAAAAAAAGGGTTGCTGGACATTAGGTTTATAAGCCCCCAAAATTCAGTTGTCCTTAAGGACACATGCCCCAGTGGATATAGACGTTGGTTAGTACTAAGTTTAATACCAGGCTACAGCAGTGATGAACAAGTAACTTACAAGGTTAGAGGGAGATAACTCATGACTTCCGCTACTACGCAAGAGATGAGAATGATATATCCCAATGATTGTAATAAAGGGTTCGGTTCGAAATTCCTAGAACCTGAAGAAGTCCGGAGCGTACAACGGCGAAAACGTCATACAAATTGCAACAAAGATGAGGACAATAGCCCAAATAATGTAAATACTGTAAATACTACCTAATCTCAGAAATATAGACAAATATTTCATTCGTATCATTTTTTTTTAGCTTTATGGAAGATTATAAGGTGCATTGTAGACAACTGATTTTTCTTTTTTTTTTTTTTTGTTATCGTAAAGGTAAAAATGCCTCGCAAGTTAAACGATATGTGCTGTATACGGTGAAAGTGCGGAAGTGCTTCCTTTAGTTTAGAGATGTGCGGAAGTGCTTCCTTTAGTTTAGAGATATTGATTGTAGTATTATTGATGATGAACGCTCAGACAGACACCCCTCTCCTTAGGTAGTAGTAAAGTTTTTATAGCATTTTAATCCTTGGCATTCATAATAGTTATGGATGACAATATTAAACTTATTACTATGAAAGACGAATTCAATAAAATATTCCAAATTTAATGCGGTGTGAATGGCTATGGTCATATGCAAAACAAATGACCGAACTGTCCCAAAAACAGAATTGACAATGTTTGCAATAAGCAATAACAAGAAAGAGAAAGGAAAAGAACAGAAGATTAGTATCGGGCAAGCAAACAATATATGCAAAACAAATCAACAATAATAACGCTAAGCAACTGTAATATGGCAAAAAGTTAACAAACTAAGAATCAGCGTTAACACAAAAAAGCACGTTCGGTCAAACGAAGGTAGCATTCTGACTTCGACAGATCAAGACATACCGGAACTGAGTCAGATAAAATCGACTCAGTTCCAGTCTATTTTTTTGGACAGGAAAAATCCTAGCATGCACTTGTATGCCTATAAAATGGGATTGGGAGTTTAAAATGTTTTGCATTCATTCACGGAGTCTGCAACCAACATTTAATTTGACGGGGGTGAGGAAAGTTGACAAAAAGTTTGCGCTCAAAGGGGGCGCTTATTGAAAAAAATGTTGGAAAACGCTGATCTATAGTAATACGAAAAAATATAGAGAAAATTATTATTTCGACTAGCAGTGCCTATTGTCCAATTGCACCTCACAAAGTCCTACACGAAACTATTTGTAATTAGCCAGAAATGAGGAATTAAATACAGTTTAAACGTTATTTTTGTCGTAATGGTGGTAAATATGACGCCAATCAATATGGCTTCTGCAATTTGCTTTAGATTCGTTTGTTTAGCTTTTTATTTCCTTTCTTTTCAGTACGAAAAAGAATAAACAAATTCGAATAATTATTTTCTGTGGGAAATTCTCCCAAGCTAGAAGCAAACTGTAACAGACTGGCAGAATGTGACTCCTCGTGGAATTATTATCAACGACAATTTGTGCTCAACAAGGCGTATTTGCAAGTCAATAGAAAACGTTTTCCGCTGTTTGCAATAGACAATGGCTTTTCTGCTGTACGCGCAGCGAGAAATTGTCCGAAGGCTTGCACTGGACATTGGAAACTCGGAACAATTCTGAAAAATCAATCAAAGCGTGCAATTTTATTATTTGATGGAAAATAGATGGTAATCTGAATTCTCTCTAAATCATTTTGCTATATCCCAACATTTTTAAGAAACATACGTCGGATGTGCGTTGGCGTGCAGTGGATATCAGTTCGGAACGAGAAATCAGGAGCCGAGTTCGAATTCCAGATGAATTCCTTGCATTCACTTATCAGCATATACCCGTGGGAAAGGTATTAATCCGTCTCTTTCCTCCAATTATGAGTTAAATAACAAGACAGATAGGACTCTATAGCCTTCGCTGGCAGTCTACCGCAGAAAGCAATGGCAACCTACTGTGGGATAATCTTCTGCCCAGTCAGTCATGTCACTTTCGAGACATGATCGCCCAAGCGTGTATCGTTTGGCACTAAACTGACTGACTGACTGAACCGTGGCTAAGTAGTAAAGCTTGTATTAAATAAGCTATTTAGCACTATAGATACTAAGTATTGTGCTGTCGTCACAGGTTAACATCGCCGAAGAGAAAAAAAAGAGCTCGATTTTCAGAGAGTATAAATAGTTAGAAAAATCCCTATCTTACAGACAAGACATCGTAAGACTCCTTGTTGCTCTTTCGCAATTTCCGTGGAAAATGTTTTGGTCACTGTATCTCTATTTCCATGGCAAATGTTTGACGAGTTGCATTCGTTAGTTCCACCAGTTCAAACCCCCACAGCTAAGAATCGCCATACCATGTACACTACGACGAATCATCCCCATCTTCTAGTAAGGTGTAACTTCCACCCGGACAACTTCTTCTCAAGAACTGTAAGTTTTGATAGGATTCTTCCCCGATTGCTATAATCTTTACCTGTTCATGTTTTTTGTCAAGTATTATCCATCTTTGGGAAAGTTATTAATCCGTCTCTTCTTTCTCCAGTTATTGATTAAATATAAGGACCTATTATGTTCTATAGTCTTGGTTGGCAACCAGTCTACTGCAGAAAGTAACGGCCATCTGCGAGAAAATCTTCTGCCCAGTTATGTTTCTTTCACGACATGATCGCCCAGGCGTGTATTAACTGACTGATCTGGGCTATACTGCTAGTCTGGTATAAATTGAATGTAAAACCAATTCCGGGATAACGATACAAGACGTCGGATCCTAAATCAGGTGACAAAACTTCTAGCACTGATCACTATCTATAACAAAAAGCCAATGAAATGGGCAAGAGAATACATGAAAACCGCTTTTCTAACCGTTGTTAGCTAGCAAGGGCTAGATGACTACTTGAGGAAAACTGCTCCCAGAATTGGGGTGATATTTTCGAGACAGATGATATGTCGTAAAGTGATGGATCCATAGATAGTAGCTTATGTTCATTTTTCACATAAAAAAATCAATAATTAAAAACTGGGATTTTATATCATTGTCGCCAAAAATTAGATATATAGTTTTTATCAATTTTTAAGCATTTAGTTTTAAAGACCGTATGAAAAATATACAGAAATACCCGATTTCTACAGGTTTTTGCTTACAATATGAATTCAAAGTTTTATTTTAAAAGTAAATCAAAATAAAGTCGATACCTTTTGCATTCAGTCAGTTAAATGCCATACGTGATACACGCTTGGGCGATCATGTCTCGAAAGAGACATGACTGACTGGGCAGAAGATTATCCCGCAGTAGGTTGCCATTGCTTTCTGCGGTAGACTGGTTGCCGACCAAGGCTATAGAACCCAATCTGTCCTGCTATTTAACACATAACTGGAAGGAAGAGACGGATTAATACCTTTCCCAAGGGTATTTGCGCGTAAGTGAATACAATGAATTCAACTGGAATTCGAACTCGGCTCCCCGGTTTCTCGTTCCGAGCCGATATCCACTGTACCACAACGCACATTAGATACTTTGAATTAAAAATATTCAAACCTGAATTCTAATTACGAATTATCACAAGCAAAATATGCATTTTTCCTGTATTCGTAAGTAAAAATTGTGTACAAAAAATTGTAAAAGATTACAAAAAGGCTACTCAAAAGTCAGATTTCTTTGTTAGATCAAAATTAATAAAAACCAAAAATAGATAAAAGTGTACATAACACCGCTGGGTATAAATTATACGACAAAATGTTTCAAATTTGCATTATTTATTGATAATCACACTAAAATTACTGCACTGTATAACATATTATCTGAACTAATTTATAAATGCATCTTTGTCTGTGTGTGTGTGTCTGTGTGTGTGTGTCCGTTACCTATAGACTCCGAAACAGCTGAACCGATTTTCTTGAAAATTTACACAATTGTACTATAAGTGTCTGCGAGTGTTCTTGGAGGTTTTGTGTCGAGGTACCCCCGATAAATATCGAACATCGATAATCGAAAAATCGGGCTATAGAAGGAGTGGTCCGATTTTAATCAAATTTGATACACTCAGAGACAAAGACATAAGAAACGATATTCAGAAGTTTCAATATTGCAGTTCTTACAATAGTGCAGAAAATTTGATATCGATACCAGGAAATCAAAATTTTACTTACATCCATTCTTTCAGTCTGCAGTTTCGCTTTGACTGGAAACAACTATTACTTTTTAGTCTTTCGTGCCAACGTCCAAAGAGTCTGAGCTCCAGGACCATGGATTAGTTTTAAAGCTTTCATTACACCCGAGCAACGCTGGGCTATACTGCTAGTATCTTAATATAGCTAAATTGTTCAATATAATTTCCTTTTGAAGAAAATAAATGTCTTATTTGATAGAACACTGATTTAGTACAAATGTGCTTGTGCCATGCATCTTGTCCATATACAATCTGTAAAGCTTCACTAAATTATAAATGTTATAAGGCTTTCATCGATCACCGGAATGGAGTTATAACGTTACGATTTTCAAGCTAAACTTAAACTCATTGCCTCAAAAAATAGTGATGATTTGAAAGAACTATTTTGCGTTTTTGTTTATCGTGTCAACCCCCAATTTTCAAATTGAATGTAATTCTAAAACCGGCCTAACTTAATGGCTGGTTGCAGGTGGTGATAAAACGGCAGCTCAAAATCGATTTACAAAGCTTGGAAGAAGAAACCAAATTCAGTGAAGAAAACCAAATATCAGAAAAAAAATTGTTTGAAAATACACTGTTTTGACGAAATTACCGGCTTGTTCACCCGATTTTAACAAGCCTGAAAACTAATACCAATGATATCACCGGCATCCAGTATTGTATTCCTCACTGCCCAATATCTCAGTCAAAATAAATTTTAGTTCTATAGTAATTCTGACGAAAAATGATTTGTCTGGCCTATATCCTCTGTCTCAGGTGAGGTACAAAAACCGCTGACATAGTATCAATACTAGTGTCTTTGTTGGTCAATAAATAAGTCCCAACAAAATACGTTGTACACTCTACAGTCTGTTGACTGATGGGTTGAGCAACGCTAACCTCCATTCGCGATAGTTAGGTGGTTACCTTCACCGTTAATCGTAACTGTCATATGCTGCTGATATCCGTCCATAATTCAAGTGGTCCTTTACACTATAATTGCTTCGCCACAGACTAAATGTCGCAACCTTCTCGCTAGCCTATCGCTATTTCCATGGAGAAGGTTTTAGCTAGCTATATTCCTTGGTCCCACCAGTCTAGACCTTTACAGGTAAGACCCGCCATTCAAAGGACACACATTCGAATCTTTCTCATTTTTTCGCAGTCTGTTGACAAGAACGAAGTTCCACTGCAACAATTTCTTCTTGAGAACGGTTATTTGGTGGAACTGATGTTCTCTACAATCTGTCCGGCTCACTACAATCTTAGCCTCTTCATTACAGATTTCAACCGACATCTATCCTCATAATTTTCAGTTACTTTCTCTTTTATGTCCACAGAAAACTTCATTCGGTGGCACTTCGGCTTTGAAGATTTTGCAAAATAATAGAATTGAATAGAATCAGATAGATAGATAGATAGATAGATAGATAGATAGATAGATAGATAGATAGATAGATATGAACAGAATCAGATAGATAGATAGATAGATAGATAGATAGATAGATAGATAGATAGATATGAAGAAAATAGATAGATAGATAGATAGATAGATAGATAGATAGATAGATAGATAGATAAAAAGATAGATAGACAAAAACAGATAGATAGATAGATAGATAGATAGATAGATAGATAGATAGATAGATAGATAGATAGATATGAACAGAATCAGATAGATAGATAGATAGATAGATAGATAGATAGATAGATAGATAGAACAAAATCAGATAGATAGATAGATAGATAGATAGATAGATAGATAGATAGATAGATAGATAGATAGATATGAACAAAATCAGATAGATAGATAGATAGATAGATAGATAGATAGATAGATATGAACAGAATCAGATAGATAGATAGATAGATAGATAGATAGATAGATAGATAGATAGATATGAACAAAATCAGATAGATAGATAGATAGATAGATAGATAGATAGATAGATAGATAGATAGATAGATATGAAAAAAATCAGATAGATAGATAGATAGATAGATAGATAGATAGATAGATAGATAGATATGAACAAAAACAGATAGATAGATAGATAGATAGATAGATAGATAGATAGATAGATAGATAGATAGATATGAACAGAATCAGATAGATAGATAGATAGATAGATAGATAGATAGATAGATAGATAGATATGAACAAAATCAGATAGATAGATAGATAGATAGATAGATATGAACAAAATCAGATAGATAGATAGATAGATAGATAGATAGATAGATAGATAGATAGATAGATAGATAGATAGATAAAACAGAGTGCTATATGTACATACGCAAACAGCAGAATACTGCAGCGGCATTAGAGAATCGTATCTGATAAAATTAATCACCCTAATGGAACCCAGTGGCAGTCATATTCAGTGAATCACAAGATTTTCAAAATTTCCGCTTCTCTCTCTAGAAAAAATATGTTGGTTTTAAGCTTTGTTCTTCCCATCGAAAAAGAAAAGAGAAGGAGAGAGAAAATTCAAATGGTTCATTTAAGTGCCACTAGATGGCACCTACGCATCGGCTGGCGACGAGATCTGAACGAATGGATTGGACGAAACCATAAACAAATTGATCGCATTAAAAAGATACCTGGTAGATGGATAGGTAAAAGTAGCCAGCATTAACGAATTCTTTTTTATTACTAGTCTGTGTGTGTGTGTGTGTGTGTGTGTGTGTGTGTGTGTGTGTGTGTGTGTGTTTTTTTTGTGCTTGATAATATCGAATTCTTCTTGGTCACACACGTCATTTATTCAAGCTTTTTTCTCTCCAATATTTCTATTCCTTTTCTTCATTCTTTCACGTTCTATTTATGTTTTTTTAATGATAATTCTTTTTCAATCTTTTTTTTTTCATTCTTCTTGACTTTTTTCATTTTTTTCGATTTGTTTTTTCTTAAATTTTTGTTTTTTACTTCTCATGTTTTTCTTTCTTCTTTTTTCTTCTTTCTTTCTTTCTATATTTTCTTTCTTTTATGTCTCGCTCCTCTCTCCGTTTATCTTTTCCTTTCTTTTTACTTTTTCAAATTTTCTCGCTTCTTTTTTTCCCCCTTTTTTCGTCTTTTTCATCTTTTAATTTTTTTGGTTTTTCATGGTTTTCTTTATTTTTCTTCCATCTTTTTACTTCTTTCCCTGTTGCTCATCTTTTGTCTTTTTCATCGTCTTACAATTTTTTTCCTTCTTTTTTCTTTTTCATAATTTTGTTCTTTATTTTTCTTTTCCTTTTAACTTCGTTTTTCGCTATCATTTTTCTTCTTTCTTTCACCTTGTTTTTTAATCTTATTTCCGCTCTTCGTCCTCGTTCTTTCCTTCAATCTCCTTCCCGTTTTTTTTTTTTTCTTGACATATGTCTTTTGACTATTCTGTTATGACTTTCCTTCGAACCATATGAAAGGAAATAATCGATTTGAATCAACCAACTACGGCAATTAACGAGAGTGTTTTAAACAAACAGTAACATATGCGTTACGATTACTACTACTGCTACGGCTATCCATACTCACTATAACATTAAGAAAAATACGAAATGTACTTGGGTCAACAGCACATGCATTATTATTTCCGATCAGTCAGTAAAGTGCCATACGTGATACACGCTTGGGCGATCATGTCACGAAAGAGACATGACTGACTAGGCAGAAGATTTTCCCACAGTAGGTTGCCATTACTTTCTGCGGTAGACTGGTTGCCAGCCAAGACTATAGAACCCAATCTGTCCTGTTATTTAACCTATAACTGAAGGATAGAAGACGGATTAATACTTTTCCCAAGGGTATTTGTGCGTAAGTGAATGCAAGGAATTCAACTGGAATTCGAACTCGGCTCCCCGATTTCTCGTTCCGAGTCGATATCCACTGCACCACAACGCACATTCTTTATATACGATAATGATTAAAACATAAATATATATATATCTTCTATATGCCGTTCCTCTTCACGACAATGGCGATCATGATCCTTCACAACTTCCCTTGTTGCACTTAACAATATTTATATGTTTGCGATCTCTTCTAATTCCTGTTCTACCAACCAATTATACAAGCGTATTCTTCTTCTATGCGATGTGTTCTTCATGATGTAGGCAATCATGGCTCTCCACAATTTCCCGTCCTTTGTAGCTCTTAGCTAATTTTGTCTTTATTGCTATCTCTCCTCGTCCCTGTTCTGCCCACTATTTGCCCAAGCTCATTCGATAGGTTACACGCTCTTTTCCTCTGTCACTGTCAAATTTTCCAAGTCTTATTTCTTTCTTATGTTCCCTATAAATTTCATCCTATAAATATCTAACTAAACTTGTTTATAAATGGAACTTTGTGTGTGTATGTGTCTGTGTGTGTGTATCCGTTACCTAGACTCCGAAACGGCTGAACCGATTTTCTTGAAAACTTACACAGTTGTACTATAAGCGTCTGCGAGAGTTCTTTAGCTAGGATTTGTGTCGAGGTACCCCCGATAAATATCAAAAATCGATAATCGAAAAATTCCAGTTATAGAAGGAGCGGTCCGATTTTAATCAAATTTGATACACTCATTGACAAAGACATAAGAAACGATATTCAGAAGTTTCAAGGTTGCAGTTCTATCCTTGGATGACATAGTTGACTCCGATATTAGAAATCGATACCCGGATATCCTACCGGGTCTGATCAAAATCAGTTTTTCAGCCCTTTTATTTTAGTTTTTGCTTTGGGTTTGGCTCTATGTAGGTATAATTGTAGTTCTTAATCTCAGCCATGATACCATTTACTCAAAGGACTTATTTAGCCTTCAAAATTCAGTTTACGACGAAAAAAACTTATTTGATATCGATACCAGAAAATCAAAATTTGACTTACATCCATTCATTTTTCTTTCAGTCTACGGTTTCGCTTTGACTGGAAACAACTATTGCTTTTTAGTCTTTCGTGCCAACGTCCAAAGAGTCTGAGCTCCAGGACCATGGATTAGTTTTAAAGCTTTCATTACACCCGAGCAACGCCGGGCTATACTGCTAGTAAACCTATAAATAATACTGGGTTTTATAAAAACCCTATAATTAATAGCAGATTGTTATTTCAGTTTTTACAATTAATTCTGATAGCTTGTTTAATACTATTTTAAAATGATGAATTTGCAGTTTTAACATATTCTTATTCGCCTATGCCACGTCACATCAGAGCGTTGACGATCATGGCTCTCCACAATTTCCTGTCCTTTATATCTCTTAGTAAATTTTGTCTTTTTGCTATCTCTTCCAATTCCTGTTCTTCCGACCAATTACACAATCTCATTATTCTTCTATGTAATGTGTTCTTCAAGATGTAGGAATTATGGCTCTCCACAATTTCCTGTCCTTCGTAGCTCTTAGCAAATTTTGTCTATCTCTTCTAATTCCTATTCTGCTAGCCAATACCATAAGCTCGTTAGTTAAGTTATTCACTATTTCGTTCTATCCCTTTTATATTCCACATGCCCCTTGAGTGTTATATTTTCCAAGCCTTCATTCTTTTTTATGCAGCCTAGAAATTCCAACCGTCTTTTTCTGATTTTAAGTATATGTATCCTTTTACTTTTTTATATCTAAAACTTGGTCGTTGTCCCTTTTATCTATCCGTGGTATTCTCAGCATCCTTCTGTAGAAAAACGTATGTTGCCTCAAGCCTCTTTTTCACCTGTGAAGAGATTATCCAGCATTCACTGCTATATCTTCTTCTCCTTCGTATGCCGTGTCCCTTCAGGACCTAGGGAATCATGGACTTTCACTCTTACTATTTTTCTTCTAGGTATCTCTCCCAAACCCTGCTCCGCCATCCATTTGCTCAAACCCATCAAATATGTCTTCGGATCTCAGTGTCACACTTTCCATCCTCTGTCAGAACACCTCCTAGATATTTAAATTTCTTTGAAAGACCGATATTACATAACAGTAGAGTACTCTTTTCTTTGTTTCTAATGAAATTTTCCTGTTTCATAATGCTTTGCTTAACGTTTGAAAGGCCCTTTCGCGGTTTCAATGCGCTTTCGTATTTCGGTGTTGCATTTTCCGTCACCTATTAAATCACTTACGAGATATTTCAATTTTTGTACTTGTTGATTTTGCTGTAGTTCATATATTCGGCATTTTTTTTTTTTTTTTTTTTTTTTGCTGAAAAATCATACCCTTTACAATTTGTGCTTAGTCCTTTCTTCTCGTTTTTCATTACGACCTTCTATAGACGTTATTTACTTTACGTGTTTGCTATCAGCACTAGATCAATTATGTATATTTTATTAAGATTACAGCCGTTAATAATGAATCCTGGTAGGAATTCGGATTAAAAGTTCATATGTACCGTATTTTCCGGCTTACAAGACGCACTTTTTTTCCTAAAATATACCCTCAAAGTATGCGCGCATCTTACAAGACGAATGTATCAGTTACCACCATGGTTACCGCCATCACAGGGATGGTAGTGAGGATCATTTATTGTACATCAGTGACAGTAGTGGTGTCTCTATTTAGAGCATTTACATGAATCCAGTAGTAACGAGTTTTGGGGATTTGAAGATGAATGAAAATTATTTGATCGTTTACATGCATATTTTTAAAAAATTAATTCATTTTTTATGAAAATAAAACTACCTTTGGACAATGAAAGATGTATAATATATTTACTAACCATCAACTAGTATGTCATTGCCATACAAACAAAAGTGGACGAGTGATTAATGTAAACAATATGTGGCGCCACTATGTGAGGGAGGCATAGTGAATTGTTATTGTAAGAGAATGACTTCCAAACCGCAAGACCAAAATACAATGATTTTTGCCCGTCCCACCTCGTTTGTTTTAAGCTTAATGCTGGAACGGTCATCAGGACACACTCCAGACTAACCAAGTGGGACGCGTATATACGATCCATAGCTAAAGTGTCTGGGTAAAACGGTAGGTTCTTTGTATCGCTCAAGAATGTACAAGGATGTTGATGCTGCCATGATCTATTTTTATAAGAGCGAAACCAGACTAAAAATTGTGTACTGTTGCTATATGATGGATTGAGTTGCCCAATCATCAATTGCCACTTAAGATAGATTCAGAAAGTATCTACTCAGCCTTGTGGATGATGAATTATTTTCAACCATAAAGCGCTTTTCCGACAGCAGAAACGTCAGAAGCCTCTCGCTACTCTATCGCTATTTCTATGGCAAAGATTCTAAAAAGCTACAATACTTATCTCCACCAGTACATATCTTCACAGCTAAGACTCACTATGCCCCATTCACAGTGTTGAATCACTCCCTTCATTCTCTTTGTATTCTACTAGTTTGGAGGAAGTCCTATTTAGACAGATTCTTCCCAAGAACCACATCTTCAACTCTAGTGTCAACCGTATATTTATACATTGATTTTCTAAGCGTTGCTTAGATGTGGTATAGAGCCGAAAGTATGGGGTGCACAGTGAGGATCGAACTCATGGAGGCAAGCTTGCTAACCATTACACCACGTCGGACTGCTCAAACGTATACTGATATATATATATATATATATATATATATATATATATATATATATCTTTTTACGTTCATAAAACAGCATCAATTAGGAACGCTTTACCATCAGTCTCTTCGGCTTTGTACTGGATGACCCATTAGTATATATATATAATTTTTAATTGCGATAATGTTTAGCGTGGAGGTTGTTTTCTCTTTTCCAGTGGTTTACTCATAAAATGTATTTTGGCAAGCATGTTTTTATCGTAAAGTGCTCGATATAGGGTTGAAGATAAATCGTAGATAGATAGATAGATAGATAGATAGATAGATAGATAGATAGATAGATAGATAGATAGATATAAAGCGGTAACAGAAACCAAGACATCCAATACATAACAAACAACAACCTCAACAAGAAAAATAGAAACAGAAAAATCATTTGGTACACACCTCCTTTCAACCAAATGATAAAAACCAAGCTAGGACAAAAGTTCATGAACTTAATTAAAAAATCATTTCCCCACAAATAACCCTATTAGTAAAATCTTCAACAAAAATACACTGAAACTAAGCTACAGTTGCACAAACAACCGAGAAAAAATCATAACAAACCATAACAAATATATCCTAAATCAACACGTAGATCAAAATAAAACCGACAACCAAAATACAATGAAACACAACAACGAAAACATGTGCAATTGTAGAAACCCTAGTAACTGCCCACTACAAAATAAATGTAAAACAAACTCAATAATCTATCAATGCAACATAACATCCATCCAAAATCCAACTATAAATAAAGTGTATATCGGATCAACTAAGAACACTTTTAAGCAGCGCTGGTATATGCACCTAACCTCATTTAAAAACAGCTTATACCGAAACCAAACATCCTTTTCCACATACTTTTGGAAGCTAAAGGATTCAAAACAGAAACCCAAAGTAAAATGGAAAATCCTAGATAAAACTAGAACTTGCAACTCACTTGACGACATCTGCCCTTTATGTCTAAGTGAAAAGCTACACATTCTTCAGTACCCCAACAGTAACGATTTATTAAACCGTAGAGACGAATTAGCAGTACTATGCAAACATCGCAAATATTTCTCGCTAAAATTTAAGTAAACAAATAAACAGCCCCCACGAACCCCCCAAAAGGGAAAAAATACACACAATCAACCCTATAAATAAAGGGAAAAAAGACAACAAACCCCATACCATATCAGCAAAAAGTTCAGCTACAGTAAAATAGTAGAAAAATAAAAGAAAATATCGACACTGCAAAAAACTAAAAACTAAAAAAACACATACCCCAATACAAAATAACCAAAATTAAAGTAAGAAGCAACCAGCCCAAAAACAAAACAACACCTACCAACCCCTAAACCAAACAACAACAGGCACGGCGCCAGCAGCCTACACCCACACA
This sequence comes from Ascarosepion bandense, assembly GCA_037127315.1. Classification (NCBI taxonomy): domain Eukaryota; kingdom Metazoa; phylum Mollusca; class Cephalopoda; order Sepiida; family Sepiidae; genus Ascarosepion; species Ascarosepion bandense. The sequence goes on along the minus strand of JBBBDQ010000792.1, from coordinate 1,848,762 downwards.
TGATAAATAGGAAAACCTATCCTGAGCTTAGCCACCACACAAACACATAACCCTAAGGCGTTAAAAAGGTCAACAGAATTCAAATTACAGACCAACCCCACTAACACCTAAAAAAACAAATCCAACACAAATAAACGGTCTTTTCAACTAGATAATTCTCATATCAACAAAATCATCTGAAGAAAAAGCAGCCCAGATACATGGCTAGCTTCGAAACGCGAAAATGTTTGTGTAGTGATACTATGAATTTATAAACCATTGTAACAACAATTACACTATATATATATATATATATATATATATATATATATATATATATATATATTAAAAAAGGATTAATTCAAAGATGTTGAATGGCCATTTCGATATGAAGATCCCCACGGGGGACGACACATCACCTCAGCAACAGAAAAAACCTGTTTTTTTCTGTTGCTGGTGCTGGTGATGTGTCGTCCCCCGTGGGGATCTTCATATCGAAATGGCCATTCAACATCTTTGAATTAATCCTTTTTTAATATATATTTGCTCTGTAATATTTTATTACATGGAGCTCTCTTCCTGTATCATTTTTTAATATTAAAATAAATTTTTAATATTAATTAGGATCGGGTTTTTTGAAATTTACCTTCCTGCTTTTTTCCCTTGGATTGAAGTATCTGAATTAAAATAATATATATATATATATTACATGGAAAAATGCGCACATGAAAAGAAAGTAATGTTCTTAAGATTATATTAAATCTAGAAAAGAACAGAACCTGGAAAAGTAAAGAACAATATATTCTAGTGAAGTAAAAAAAAGGAGTAAGAAATTTCTTACTTAAAAAATTGCATTCAAATTTTATTTTTAGCTGCAATATCTAAGTAAGAAATTTCTTATTTTTTACTTTACAAGAATAACTTGTCCTTTACTTTTCCAGCTTTAATAACTTGTCCTGTTCATTTCCAGATTTAATATAATCTTAAGAATGTTACTTTTCATGCGCACATTTTTCCGTGTAATCCCTGATTTTTCCCGGCATTGCTATTAATTTAATACAAATGTAATACTGAAAACCGCTAAGGATGTGTGTCCTGTTTAACTCTTTAAATTGTTTGAAATTTGTTTGAGAACTGAACTAGTGGTGAATCTTTAAAGCTGCCTAGATTCACTCAATGTCGAAATTAAGAATATATTCAACGACTGCCGTGGTTGAATATATTCTTAAATCTGACATTTACTGAACAGAAATTATGCCATTCCGTAATCATGGCAGTCATTC
>JBBBDQ010000792.1:1740000-1845000 GCA_037127315.1 Ascarosepion bandense | reverse complement strand
TAAATATTTCTTGGTTTTCATTTCTCTACATTTTTTTACTGATCACTTTCTTCTTCTTCTTCTTCTTCTTCTTCTTCTTCTTCTTCTTCTTCTTCTTCTTCTTCTTCTTCGTTTCGCTGCGATCAGGCAATTCCGCATTTTCGTTTTTATGCTGACTTTACGGGTGGAAAAAATTCATATTTTCCATTCTTAGGATATTTTCCGTTATACTTTGATTTGTTATTTTGTTTTTGCTTTTTTTTTTTTCCTTTTTTTTTTTGTGGGAGGGAGGGCGATTTTTTTACTGTGTTACATTTTATATCTCAATTTCAGTTTTTTTAAATTCTTTCTTGTTTTTCCGTATTGTTGGACGCATGCGCACAAGCATTCGTGAGTGCTTATGTCTCCGTACGTTTGTTACAGCAGCGGAGGCGTTTCTGTACTAAAAACGTGTATGCATATCTCGTTGTATCCGCGTATGACTGTTTGTTTTCCTCTCTTGGAGATGTAAATGAAAATGTATGCGACGCTCAAACTAGGGAGTGTTTTATGTGTGTCTCAGCCTGCTTAAGTGAATTTGCATGCGTGAATATATTGCAATAGATGGTGTAATGGATAGCGACCCGGAACGGGCGACAGATGAAGCCGAGTTCCAATTCCACACGAATTTTGTTACATTTAATTTCGCTCATATATCCTTGGTAAAGGTATGAATCCTTTCCTTCTCTATCCATATAAGTTAAATAGTAGTGTAAACTGAGTTCTTCAGCCTTAGTCGACAACCATTCTAGGAGTGGTTTATTTTATTTTACAGTATATCAACCTCAATGTGTTATTTAATTCCGACAATATTTTTAGGATAGGTTCGTATGAATAGAATATGTATTCTTTGTAAGAAATCAGTTTAAAGACCAGATTTCATTGACGTATTTTTGTAAAGAGGATTTTTATCGATAGTTAAACAGATATATTGCTATTATTTTTTTTTTAATGTATTGTTGGTAATTTTAGTATAAAGATCTATTTTTATCCTTTCATGGTGTTTTGGCCTCAGTTTAGGTGATAACTATTTGCTCATAACTGAGACACTAACACGTGTTACCACCGAAGGTGAGGATTAACCTGAGAACAACACCAATTAATAGGTGGTTCCACGCTTCTCAAAGACCACATATAATAGGCCTTGGTGCCATCTGTAATTTATAGTCGTTTCCGCGACGAACCAGTCTAAGGTCAAAAACCTTATATAGCGCTAGCGAAGCGCCAACTATGAATTACATCTTCTTAGACATTACAATTACTATATATATATATATATATATATATATATATATATATATCGCTCATTCAGTAATGAATTAGAGTACTCTAACTACTGGCGCATGATACATGATACGCTAAAAGTCTGCCCATAGTTCAGAGGTAGAATTGCCGACTGACGCCAAATCGGTCGGGTTTCAATTCTGGATAAAAGCAATCGGATATCTAACCGTACTGATGAGCTGTGATATAGCGAAACAGATCTGTCTGCGGATGACTACTATATATATATATAGTAACGTGAATTAATAAATATACATACGAGAGTGCACATATGTATAGTATTATTATTCGAGTGCTAATAAAACAGTGCTCAATATTGTAGGAACATAGCTATGTTATAAATATTATTTAAATATACATATTGTTTATATAATCGGAGAGCTGAGTTCGAATTTCAGTTGAATTACTTGCATTTATTTACGCAGTGGATATCGGCTCGGAACGAGAAACCCGGGAGCCGAGTTCGAATTCCAGTTGAATCCATTGTATTCACTTACGCGTAAATATGGGAAAGGTATTAATCCGTCTCTTCCTTCCAGTTATGGGTTAAATAGCAGGACAGTTTGGGTTCTATAGCCTTGGTCGGCAACCAGCCTATCGCAGAAAGCAATGGCAACCTTCTGCTGGATAATCTTCTGCCCAGTCAGTCATGTCTCTTTCGAGACATGATCGCCCAAGCGTGTATCACGTATGGCACATAACTGACTGACCCTTGGGAAAGGTATTAATCCATCTCTTCCCTCCAGTTGTGGGTTAAATAAGAGGACAAAATGGATTCTAAAGCCTTGGCTAGCAACTAGCCTACCGCAAAAAGCATCCTACTGCGGGATGATCTTCTGCCCATTGAGTCATTTCTATTTCGAGACATGATCGCCCAAAGCGTGTATCACGTATGGCACTTAACTGACTGATTATTTATATATTTTATATAAATATACATATTCTTCTACTTCGATGGTACGGCTCGGAGTTTTTATCCGTTATGCAATCATCAGGTGCATTTTTCAAAAATTAAAATATCCGAATGAGGTGAATAAACGAAATATATATATATATATATATATATATATATATATATATATTTCAAGTGGATAACCTCATCATCAAAAACAACAATTCATCTACGAGATCCAAACTACAACGAACCAACATTATTTACAAATCCACGTGTCCTTTGAAGAACCGCATTCTTGATCCTAATTTCGTCAATAAGTAACCACTACAAAACCGACTCGAAGACTCACGCTACATCTCTCAACGGAGCTCAATTCGTTCTCATTTAAACACACACGGTGACCTATCCGGAACATACTCGTCGACAACACAAATACTATACCATCATCCACGTGCCAAAAGTAACTAAAAATATATGAGATCGTATTAATACAAACAAAATCCCAACACTCAATAAAGTCAACTATGAACACACTAACAACGTGCTTACCGTATCCGGTACATAACACATACCACTACATCACATCATACATAAAACCACATACATTCTGTTATACATAAAATAACATTCATCCTCGAAAATGGGTAAAATTATAGCCGAAAGCGCTTGGATAAGCAAAACATTTGGACAGATTTTATATGACTTATGTTCTCAAATCATAAAATCACATGAAAAATTGCATAAAAAACTCAACCATCGCACTGTGTCTGTCATTTTCAATGAAATCTGCATAAAAGAGAGATTGTTGCCCAAATGCACAATATATATATATATATATATATATATATATATATATGCGTATATGCATATATATGTGCATATATGCATATATATGTGCATATATGCATATATATGCATATATTTATATATGCATGTTGATAAGTATATGTATATGAATGCACAGATAGATCTAAAAAAACTGCGATCGGTTGATACATAGATAGATTTTATGAGCTAGAACGGGACTTATAACGTAACGACTTCAAATATTCTCAAATGAATGTGAACCTATTCAGTTCACTTTCTCATAAATCTCCATTGAGGAAGGCATGAACCCATATCTTTCTCCTCGTAGTTATAGGTTAGTAGAAGCGTAGACGGGGCTATCTATCCTTGTATGTCAACCAATCTAGGAGAAGAACAAGCATGAATTCCAAACCGTAGGTAAGTATGTATACGTGATTTTGTAAGTATACATACGTACATACATAAATACACACACCAAAAAAACTGAGATACATACATATGAAGAACAAATAACATAGATAGATAGATAGATAGATAGATAGATAGATAGATAGATGTAAACAGAATCTTATATATATATATATATATATATATATATATATATATATTAACAGAATCTGATAGATAGATAGATAGATAGATAGATAGATAGATAGATAGATAGATAGATAGATAGATAATTGTTTAGATGTGGATGATGCTATGTTATTTGTGTTGTCAACGTGTATGTTCCGGATAGGTTTTGGTGGGTCCCCGTGTGTGTTTACATACATACATACATACATACGAGTAAATGTAGATAGCAAGAATCCTTTAAAGAGAAGAGATCATTTTATTTTCTTTAAGTAAGGAAATGTATAATATACGCTGTTTGCATTGCCTATTTAATTTGCCTAAAAAATACTGTTGAAGCTAATGCAGTAGTCGTAATGATGCGCTTTGAATGGTTTTCAATGTGTTAAGTCGTAGGTTCTCGTCCCTACGACATAAAACCACTTGTGAGTATTTGAAAACTGAAAACATTTTTGAAAGGAACTAAGCACAGGTGAAGTACAAAAACAGGTTACAGCTTTTTCTTAATGCCTCAAAACAAAACAATCCTCTATCGAGTGGTGTGTTTATCGCATGAGGCCGCCAAATTTTATGTGAGAGAAACGACGAAGCAGATGATCCTAGAGCTAGGCTAGAAAGTTCTTCTACATTAGTCAGTCAGTTAAGTGCCATACGTGATACACGCTTGGGTGATCATGTCTCAAAACCGACATGATTGATTGGGCAGAAGATTATCCCGCAGTAGGTTGCCAGCCAAAGAACTCAATCTGCCCTGCTATTCAATTCCTTTATCCATATTAGTCTGTTAAGTGCCATACGTGATACACGCTTGGGTGATCATGTCTCGTAAGCGACATGATTGACTGGTCAGAAGATTATCCCGCAGAAGGTTGCCATTACTTTCTGCGGTATACTGGTTGCCAGCCAAAGCTATACAACTCAATTTGCTCTGCTATTCAATTCATTTATTAGTCTGTTAAGTGCCATACATGATACACGCTTGGGTGATCATGTCTCGAAAGCGACATGATTGACTGGTCAGAAGATTATCCCGCAGTAGGATGCCATTACTTTCTACGGTAGACTGGTTGCCAGCCAAGCCTATGGAACCCAATCTGTCTTGTTATTTAACCCATAACTAGGGGGAAGAGACGGATTAATACCTTTCCCAAGAGTATTTGCGCGTAAGTGAATGCACTGAATTCAACTGGAATTCGAACTCGGCTCCCAGATTTCTCGTTCCGAGCCGATATACACTGCACTACAACGCATATCCTCTACATACATCGTTTTTTTTTTCAGACTTATTAACTCCAAATTCTCACTGTGCTCTGCTGCTTCTGTTTGTTTGTGTGTTCTTTCCTCTCACAATCATGGCTCTCCACAACTACCTATTCTTTGTTGCACTTCCTAAATTTTATATTTTTGTTATTTCTCCTAAAGCTTCTTCCGCTTTCCATTTACTCAATCTGACTATTAAGTCCTTGGTATTCTTAGCATCCTTCTGTAGAACAACATTTCTATAGCTTCAAGTCTCTTCTTCATCTTTGAAGAGATTGTTCAGCACTCACTGACATACATGAAGATAGATAACACGTAGCAGTTTTTTCCTTGTTTCTAGCGAAATTTTTCTATTTCTTAATACACTGCTGAGTTTTGAAAGGCATATTTGAATATCCCAACGCGGTTTTCTATTTCAGTGTCGCAGAGTTACTATTCCTTGGATTCAATGAATCAGTTTAAAGACCAGATTTCATTGTCGTATTTTTGTAAAGAGGATTTTTATCGAGAGTTAAATAGATATATTGCTATTATTTTTTTAAATGTATTTTTGGTAATTTTCAATGAATCCAAGCCGGAATCATTCTTTTGTAATGCAATACACAATTTGGCTAAAAGTTTAAGTAAGGTCAAAGAAAAGCGATGAAAGTACTGTGAGGACTGAATAATGACGCTATGAATCTATATCAATGTTTTTCAACTTTTTTTTTTATCTCAACGACACATTTGAACATATAATTAAAATCCGCGATGAACTTAAATTATAATAATGAAAAAAAGAGAAAACTCGATATTTATGATTTACTAATTAACACAGGGATAAAATAAGAACAGTACAGTTTCGTCAAAGAAACCGAAAAAAGGTTGGTTGGTTGGTTGGTTGGTTGGTTGGTTGGTTGGTTCATTTAACCAGCATATCAACCTTCATTAGGTCATTTAATGCTGAAAATCGTTTTCATTTGTTTTATTTAGTTTATTTGTTTTATTGTTTTTGTTTGTTTATTTTATTTTTTTTTTTTTTCAAAAAAGGTTTTGTTGGTAAGATTTTTCATTCAAAAAAGGTTTTGTTGGTAAGATTTTTCATTCAAAAAAGGTTTTGTTGGTAAGATTTTTCATTCAAAAAAGGTTTTGTTGGTAAGATTTTTCATTCAAAAAAGGTTTTGTTGGTAAGATTTTTCATTCAAAAATGGTTTTGTTGGTAACATTTTTCATTCAAAAATGGTTTTGTTAGTAATATTTTTCATTCAAAAAGGGTTTTGTTGGTAATATTTTTCATTCAAAAAAGGTTTTGTTGGTAAGATTTTTCATTCAAAAAGGTTTTTGTTGGTAACATTTTTCATTCAAAAAAGGTTTTGTTGGAAACATTTTTCATTCAAAAATGGTTTTGTTGGTAACATTTTTCATTCAAAAAGGGTTTTGTTGGTAATATTTTTCATTCAAAAACAAATTTTGTTGGTAATATTTTTCATTCAAAAACGGTTTTGTTTTTAATAATTTTTATTCAAAAACGGTTTTGTTGGTAAATATTTTCATAGCATTTTGACCCCAGTTTGGGAGGTTAACTATTTACCCATAGCTGGGACCCTAACAGGTGCTACCACTGAGTCAGGGTGGACCTGGAAACAACAGCAATTAAAGGTGGTTCTATGCTCCTCACAACCTCCCAATCAGAGTCCTTGCTACTGGATGCAGTTTAAGGTCATACCCAGGACCACCGAAAAAAGGAACGCAGTATTTATGCTTAGAATGTTATCAGGATGGGTAATACAAATGAAGAATGAAGTGTACCTCTGTTTTATAAACTACGCAAAGGCACTTGACAAAGTATGCCACAAAGACTTGATAGAAATGCTTAGCAACAGATACATATTTGGGAAAGATATTAGAGTAATCAAGAAGAACATCTACTGATAACAAACCGACTGCATATGGACAGGAAATGAGTTCAGTAGTTATACAAAGACAGAAAGGGATGTAAGACAAGGATGTGTCTTCTCACCGGATCTATTCAACTTATACAGCGAGATAATTCCAAGAGCCCTAGAAGTCATGCCAGGATTCGTCGTTGGCAGTCACAATCTGAACAATATAAGATACAGTGTTGATAGCAAGCACGAAAAGGAAACTATAAGACCTCCTACAGAAAGTAGGCGAAAAAAGCTGAAAGAAAGGACTACAAATAAACTATAAGAAAACTGAATGCATGGTCATCAGTAAAAAGAGGAGCCCAAAATGCCAACTACAGGCGAGAGATACTAAAATCAAGCAAGTGCAGACATTTTAAGGAAGTTTACTAACAGAAGACGTAAAGTGCGATACTGAGATCCGAAAGCGAATTAGTCTGGCCAAGAATGCCTTCCAGAAGCTGAGTAAAGTATTGAAAGACGGAAAAATTTCGATAGGAACAAAGAGAGTACTAGATTGCGATATGATGTCTGTTCCTCATACGGGAATGAATTCTGGACAATCTTCTCAAAAATGAAGAAGAGACTTGAAGCAACCAAAATGTCGTTCTACAGAAGGATGATGAGAATACCATGGACCGAACATGTGAGCAACGATGAGGTTTTGGAAAGGATTCAAACGAAAAGAAAACCAATTTAATCAGGAAAAGACTGCGGAAGTTCCTGAAACACGTAATGAGGGCTTAGAGAATCTGATACTCACAGGTCAGATAGAGGGAAAGAAAGACAGGAGAAAACAACGCGTAACATACTTGACGGGCTTGAGCAAGTGAATGGCAGAGCGGGGTTTGGGTGAGGTAACAGGAGAAAGCGTGCTAAGAGCCATTAGATACGGATACCATATCACGTCCACACATCGCTTCCTGTACGATCACCGAAGGTAAGCAACGCCGAGCCTGGTCAGTACCTAGATGGGTGTGCGCTTTATAATGCCAGGTGCTGTAAGTTTGGATGTGGGTAATATGGCCTGCGACAAATCACATCAAGACATCGGTTCCCGTTCGATCACCGATGGTAAGCAACGTCGAGTTTGGTCAGTACCTAGATAGGTGAGAGCTGGATAATAACAGGTGCTGTAAGTTTGGATGTGCAGGTGATATGACTTACTGCCAAATCGGTTTCCTTTCAATCAGTAGGCAACGTCGAACATAGTCAATTAGATGGGTGAGCGTTTGGGAATATAAGGGCCGTAAGTTTGGATGTGCGGGCGATATGGCTTACGGCTACTTCATGTCGAAACACCTGTTTCCATACGATTACCGAACTTCGAGCCTGTTCAATAGCTAAATGAACGACTGCTTGGTACTGTAAGCTTGGATGTATGGATGGTGTAATGAATAATGGCTTAAAATTGTTAATCGGAGAACTGAGTTCCTATTCTCGTCGGTTTTCTTTTATGATGCATACGTTTATTTATTATAACAGTTATATACTCGTATAATCAATTTAAAGGAGTTTTCATTTTGATATTTACACTTATGTAATATCCACTGCATTACAACGCACATCCGTTGTGGTGCAGTGGATATTGGCTCGGAAAGTGAGATCGGGGAGCAGAGTTCGAATTCCAGTTGAATTCACTGCATTTACTTACGCACAAATACCCTTGAGAAAAAGCATTATTCCGTCGCTTCTCTCTCCATCTATGGGTTGAATAGTAGAACAGATTGGGTTCTGTAGCCTTGGTTGGCATCCAGTCTACCACAGAAATAATGGCAGCCTACTGCGGTAACCTTCTCAATCTTCTGCCCAGTCAATCATGTCTCTTTCGAGACATAATCGATCAAAACCTGTATCACGTATTGCACTTTACTGACATTTATTGTGTACTTTTTGCGAAAATAATTTAGTTTATTAATTATTTGGCAGCATACTTAGGGTCCTGCCGCGGCACACCGGCTGAAAATCACTGATTTTTATAAATAAAAAATTATGTAAAACTATTGGAATTATTTCACATTTGTAGCGAACGATTTCCCATGATGAAAATGGAAACTTATGACTAAATTTAGCTTAATCTGGCCCCAAACAGCAGCAAATTGGAACTTAATGATATCTAAACTCACTAGTCTACAAGGTTAAATTTGCTAACCTTCATTCCATGTCAGGCACCCTATTGAGTATGAAAATGATTCGGAATTAACTTCCAATCGATATTTGATTGAAGAAGATAAAAATGAACAAAGCTCGTACAGATATTCATTCGTACTTTTTTGTTTATTCTTGTCATTAGCGAACAATATGGCGCGAGAGAATCGACGTTCTGAAAAAAGATTAAGATGCTAAATCAACAAAATTAAAAACTAAAATACATGATTAAATATTAAATAATAGAATTATATTTATTTTTATTATAAAATGAAGCATTAATAACATTAAAAATAATTTAGCATTAGTAATATTATTATGCGTTAACAATTTGGAGATTGGAAAGGAGAAAACCGGAAACCGCATCCTAAACAGGGAACAAGGGATGAGCCTCTTCACCTGTTCAATAGACGAGGGTGGAGTGCGCTAGTTTAGTCTATCTACTCCAATTGTTGTGGTACATTAGATATCGGCGCGGAACGAGAACTCGGGGAGCCGAGGTCGAATTCCATCTGAATTCATTGCATTCACTTACGCGCAAATACCCTTGGGAAAGGTATTAATTCGTCTATTCCTTCCAGTTATGGGTTAAATAACAGGACAGATTGGGTTCTGTAGCCTTGGTCGGCAACCAGTCTACCGCAGAAAGCAATGGCAACCTACTGCGGGATAATCTTCTGCCCAGTTAGTCATGTCTCTTTCGAGACATGATCGCCCAAGGGGGAGAGATTTTGGGATACGTGCAGTTCTGCACAAAGTAATCTTTTGCAGCTGACATGTTGATGCGTCCAGGAATTGTGTTCACATGGTTTTCGGTACCCTTCTTTATCATATCCAATGCCTCTATCAAAACAGGAATAATAGAACTTTTAATTTTCCACATTTTTTACTACTATGATTAGCAGGTTCTTATAAATTGACAGTTTTTGAAATTCTTCTTTTAGAAACATTGGAATTCTGTGAGCAAGTCATATCAATCAGTTGGGAGGCTTCTTCTTTTAAACCTTTAATAACTATGTCTGGTCTATTTACATTAAATGCCTTGTCTGTGAGGATTGGGAAATTCTACAACATAGTAACTCCATCACCATTTGAGACATTATTGGGATGGTATTTGTACCATGTATCTGGGATTTGGGATGTGCGTGGTGGTCCAGTGGATATCGGCTCGGAACAAGAAATCGGAGAGCCGAGTTCGAATTAAGGTTGAATTCATTGCATTCACTTACGCGCAAATACCTTTGGGAAAGGTATTAATCCATCTCTTCCTTCCAGTAATGGGTTAAATAACAGGACAGATTGGGTTCTATAGCCTTGGTCGGCAACCAGTCTACCACAGAAAGCAATGGCAACCTACTGCGGGATAATCTTCTGCCCAGTCAGTCATGTCTCTTTTGAGATATGATCGCCCAAGCGTGTTTCACGTATGGCACTTAACTGATCTGGGATTTCAACACCATAGTTCGAACAGACCTGCCAGTGAATGTATTGTGCTAGTCTGTCATGTCTAATAATGTATTTCTCAGGAAGAAATGGCGCCCTAATAATTCTTGCTCAACAATGTATTATTATCATTATTATTTGTGGTGTTATCTTGCCAGCAAGTAATTTTAAGTGCTTAATTACCCTGCCCCTCTGAGGTCTATGCGTAGAAAGAGCACTGTACGTAAGTTATTTGTGCTATCATTTGACCGAGACCAATTTTAAGTGCCTAATTACCAAGGTTCTTACGAGGCCTATGAGTCAAGGGCACGATATAAAAATTAACTACGAACGTTTGAGACGTTTTAGATAGACAGATTTTTTGGATACGTGCAGTTTCACACTAAGTAACCTTTTGTGCCTCTGAGATGCTAATGTGTCCAGGAATTTCACTCACATAATTTTTTGGTACTCTTCTTTATCGCACCCAATGTTCCTATAACAACAGGCATAATCGTAATTTTAAGTTCCCATACTTTTGTTACTACGATTTGTAGGTTCTTATAATTTGACAGTTTTTTAAATTCATTTTTTAGAAACATTGGAATTCTGTGAGCAAGTCATATCAATCACTTGAAAGGCTCCTTCTTTTGAACCTTTAATGACTATGTCTAGTCTATTTGCATTAAATGTCATGTCTGTGAGGTTTGGGAAATTACATAATAGTTCCATCACTATTTGAGACTTTACATTTCAACCATGTATCCGGGATTTCATCACCATAGTTCGAACAGACATGCCAATGAACATATTGTGCTACTCTGTCATGTCTAATAATGTATTCTTTCTCAGGAAGAACATGGTTCCCTGATAATTTGTGCTCAACAAATTATTATTATTATGTCATTTTTCATCATATTTCGATTTCTGCTATGGTCGCACGACCAACGAAGTCTGCGGGGAGACCTAAGGCAGGTAGTGGCGTGTTGTTATGGCTCCATTTCATGTTTTTCTATCTTCCCTATCATCCCTAGCATTACATAGATAAAGTTTTCCTTAGTGTGTGGGCTGTACTTAATAAGACAATTTTTGTATATCTCTTAAGCTGGCGTTTCCAGGGATTCTTTCAATGTGTTGTTTTGTTCCATTTTTTATCATTCCAAGTGCACCTATTATCACTGGCACAACTCTTGTTTTCAATTTCCACATTTTTTCTATTTCAATTTCCAGGTCTTTATATTTTGACAGTTTTTCAAATTCCTTGATTGCTATGTTACAATCCGCTGGACAAGCCATATCAATTAATAGACAAGTTTTCTCCTTCTGGTTTTTAACAATAATGTCTGGCCTGTTTGCTTCAATTTTTCTGTCTGTGTAGATGGTGTAATCCCATAGAATGGTTACATCTTCTATTTCTGTAACTGGTGCTGGGTGATGTTCATACCAGTGTTTGTTTACAGCTTTTCCATAATGTTTGCACATTGCACAATGACTATTTATTATTATTATTATTATTATTATTATTATTATTATTATTATTATTATAAAGTATGTTCGTTCGACACTTTGTCCATTGCTTTCCTGACGGCTACAACTTCCAGTAATTTAAATGCAAAGTCAATTCCCATCTCTTATCTACTTAACTCCAGCCCTTTCCACATCACCTCGTGTATCTTGTTCTTTTCCTTTCTCTCTACCTTCTCAACTGTTTTCACTCCTGTGTTTACATCTTTCTCTTGTCCTTTCTCTTTCACCCCCTGTAGCTGGTTCGTCTTTCTCTTCACTCTCCTTCTGCCTAAAACTTTATTTCTCTTATATAGCCCCTTGCGCATCAGTGGCGGTACCGCCTTGCTTTGGGTGAAACGATTAAAAAAAATTCGACACCTTGTCAGTTCGACATTTTATCTGTTCGATACTTTGTCAATTCGTCATTTTGTCTTTTGTCATTTTGTCTGCGCATGAAAGCGGCAAATCTAAACTTATTTATGAATGGAAGTTTGTGTGTGTGTGTGTGTGTGTGTGTGTGTGTGTGTGTGTGTGTGTGTGCGTGCGCGCGCGCGCGCGTGTGTGTATGTTTGTGTGTGTGTGTGTGTGTTCGTTACCTATAGAATCCAAAACGGCTGAACCGATTTTCTTGAAAATTTACACATTTTTTGCGTAAATTTGTACTATAAGCGTCTGCGAGTGTTCTGACCTAGGTTTTGTGTTTAAATATCGAAAATCAATAATCGAAAAAATCGGGTTATAGAAGGAGTGGTCCGATTTTAATCAAATTTGATACACTCATGGACAAAGACATAAGAAACGATATTCAGAAGTTTCAAGGTTGCAGTTCTTACAATAGTGCAGAAAATCGATAATATATATATATATATATATATAAAGGCAATGTTTGTGTGTGTGTGTCTGTTTATCTGCCTGTATGTTTGTATTTTTTTCAGCCTTTTTATTTTAGTTTTTCCTTCGAGTTTGACTCTAAGTAGGTATAATTGTAGTTCTTAGTCTCAGCCATAATACCATTTACTCAGAGGACTTATTTAGCCTTCAAAATTCAGGTTACGACGAAAAACATTATTTGATATCGATACCAGGAAATCAAAATTTGATTTACATCCATTCATTTTTCTTTCAGTCTACGGTTTCGCTTTAACTGGAAACAACTATTGGTTTTTCGTCTTTCGTGCCAACGTCCAAAGAGTCTAAACTCCAGGACCATGGATTAGTTTTAAAGCATTCATTACACCCGAGCAACGCCGGGCTATACTGCTAGTCAAACCATAAAATAAATATCAGTATGTGAGTTGTTATGCAGTGGATATCAGCTCGGAACGAGAATTCAGAGAAACGAGTTCGAATTTCATTTGAATTCGTTGCATTCACTTAAGCGCAAATACCCTTCTCCATAAAACTATGTGTTAAATAGCAGAACATATTGAATTATATAGCCTTGGCTAGTATCCAGTTTACTGTGGAAATAAATGGCAACCTATTGCGGGAAAATTTTCTGCCTAGTCAGTCATGTACCGATGGAGACATGATCACCCAAGCGTGTATATTTCCTAATACTGACTGATTATAGGACAGTTGTCTTCATCTTTATTGTTGTTATCCCGACGCTTCAGTCGTTGTGCTTTTCGATCTCTCTCAGGTGTATACCGATGTGGGTTACTGTTATGTCGACAATCTTCGTCGCCACTGTTATGTCGTGAGTAAGAATAAATAACTCAACAACAGGAATAGGTTAATTGTTGTATTCCGTGAAAATAGTATTTACAAAGGTTATTAGTATCCAATACAAGAATAAGGGTTAATCGTCTCAACCGTCGTAAGACGTAGTATGAGCAATGGGTACTTCCGGGTCGTCACCGGAAATCTACGACTGACTTGTCGATCGGCTGCTTGGCACACTCTCCTACGTAGATGCCACCATCATTTTACATATTAATGGAATAGTCCATTAGCCGAATAGGCGCGGGCGTCCCAACAGTTAGCTAAAAAGAGTTTTGAACTAGAACGTTTATTTGATCCATTGGGTTATATTCAGCTTCTTACTTACATTTATTACTACTCAGTTATTGGTTGCCTGTATCTGTAGAAGTAGGGAGATGCTTAATGTTACTTACAGGTTTTATCCAGAATTATCAGAAGGTTATCAGATAATGGATTTTATGGTAAAATAAATGTATACCTTTCGTACGTTTAAATGGAAATTTATTAATAGAAAAGAATAGAAAAGAATAACATGAATTGGTAGAGTTAAACATTCAATGAAAAACAGTATTAAGAAGTTAAGGGTATCACGATTTCGTAGTAGCAACTTGTGTGCATGTATGCATGAGCGTTATAATAAAGTAAGAATGTCTTTGAAGTATTCGCTCAGTCTTAAAGGGTTCCGTTCGGTTATCAAGTATAAAAAAAAGACAAACGGGTGAACGATGAAGAGGAAGGAGGTGAGAGAGAAAGAAAGAGGCAATAATAATAACGATAGCTTGACAGGCAAATTTGCTTCGTCTTTTATTTCGTTTGTGGGGCTCGAATAGGTCATTTGGGAGTTCACTCCCGGATGTATTCTGGCCTTTCCATTAGACGAAAATAAACTTCGCGTCAACTCGCGAAAAGGGTCCTTAAAATGAATGTTTTTTTCTTATAATTGAAGATTATTTGAATTTTGTTTTTAGATGTTTCCCAGTTTTCTGTAGGCCAAAAAACATTTTGCATCAATGTGCGTGAAATTTCACGAGTTTTGTTTTCAGTTGTATGTGTGCTAAGCAAGGTTTTGTAAATTCGAGTAAATTCGTTTATTTCTAACAAAATCAATGAGTCAGTGATTAACAACTGATTTTTTTCAATCTAGAACTTGTTTTGTTCACTACATATCCACCGAACGCAATCACGTGGTATGACTGCGTATTTATTTACATATTTCCTGTCCCATTTGTAGTTAATGAAGGATTACATCTCTTAGTCGTTTTAATAATCTATACAAATAAAATGCGTATCTGCATTTAGACAGAACGAGCCGTTTAATTAATCAGTCTATTTACTGCGTTTCTTAGATTGCAGTTTTATTTGTTCTAGAAACACGCAAAATTTTTAACATCGAAAGATATTGAGCAAAAAGGGAGTTATATAATGCGAACAGCAATCAATGAATTATCGATAGCATAGAACGTCTAAAAAATTTAAACGGAACGGAATAATTAAACATTTCATTGGCCTCTATTTCAGTTGCGAATTCTTTATCCCCGCTAAATTGAATCTCAATACATCTTTTCAAAACTTTGGTTTCATTGCATCTCAATCATAGCATTTGGCAACAACTGTGTTATTAGTTTATAGAACAATATTTCATCGTTTAAAATATATGCATTACACCCGTAATATACAGATTTTTCAGTATGGCGGTAATCACTGTTGCTGTATTTGATTCGGTGGTCCTGTTATTCATCTCGAGGTTCTTGACAAAATCCAAAGAAGAATATGCAATGTAATCGATCCTGGCTTGGCATTTCGACTTTAGTCACTTTCTCACCAATAGTTTCCCTCTGTCTTTTATACAAATATTTTTATGGCGAGCTTTTTTTTTCTGGTGCATGACAACACATGATTTTAAGCGTTCTACTAGATTGGCACCTAGGTCCCACCTTTTTACCGCTTAATTGTTAAATGTAACTACCATTTCTACTCCAACAGTTTTTTCTTTGCATTTTCCGCCTGTGGAACTCCCTTCCGCTTATTTTTTTCCTAATAGCTACAATCTTCAAAAATTTAAATGCAACGTCAATTGCCATCTTCTTGAATCTCGTTCATCCTTTATTCTTTCCTTAGTCCCTTCTGTACCCAGTCTTTTTTCTCAGTGTAAACCCCTGTGCACTAATCTTCTGCTCAGTCAGTCATGTCTCTTTCGAGACATGATCGCCCAAGTGTGTTTCACGTATGGCACTTAACTGACTGACCTTTCTTATTCGCTAGGTCTATCAAATTCTCAGTATCCTTTTGTATAACCATATTTTGTTGCTTCCGGTTTTCTCTTCCTCTGTAAGAATGCCCAGCATCTCTACCATATGCACCCTTGTGCAAATTAATTGAAACAACTGCTTTAGTTTCCTTTCTTTCACCTTATGGTGAGTTATAGACCCACTGGAGTGACAGGGTGTAATCGATTTATATTTTTCCCCCAGATTAGATCATTTGCAGTGTTGTGCAGTAATATGAATCTATTTTCAGGGTGTATGATGAATTTTGTGTAACCTTGAAAATATTGCGTCATCCGTGAACGCATAAAATTTTATCGCGCCCAGACACTATTGTTTCGAATGTCGATTGGTTGTCCTACAACCATTGTCTCTGATGAACGTTATTCCAAGGAAACGCATGAAAATTGTAACGCTGAAGGAACACACAGGCAAGCCTTACAAAGAGATCACGGATATTGCTGGTGTCAGCTTATCAGCTGTCAGTCGCGTCATCAAGGTGAAGAAACAAACTGGATCCATCAGTCCAAAACGTAAAGGAAAAATGCAGTCGGAAAAGAAAAACAATGCCAAGAGACGACGTATACGTGATAAGGGAAATTGTGAAAGATCCAAGGAAGACATTATTCGTTTTGTTTCAATTAATTTGTACAAGTATGCGGGAGAAGAATTGATAATACATAGTGGTTCCGACCTCTTTTCTTTGTTTCTAACAAAATTTTCCTGTTTCTTAATACATTACTCTGCTTTTGTAATGCATTTTTGCTGTCCCATTGTGCATTTGGATTTCGGTGTCGTTTTCCATTCTCTGTTAAAACAATTCCAAAATATTTAAACATCTATACTTGTTTGTTTTTGACATCTTCAATGCACAGTTTACATCTTGGGCTTTTGCACTTGCTAACAACCACATTTTCTGTTTACTTACAGTTGATGACTAGTCCTTTCTTCTTGCCTTCCTTTACTACTTTGTCTAGGCGGTCAAATATTGGTTCCAAAATGCAAAAGTAGTGATGCGGGATATTTGGATATGCCACAGTATTAGAAGTAAGGATATTTTTCTTGCAAAAAAGAAAATCACCTGCCTCGAAAAAAGTTTGTTTTATCCGTTGTCTGTTGAAGAAAAATAGGAAAACCTTGTTAGCACAAAAAGAGCTGTTGTAAGTGTCAGCTAATGTTTTTTCCTACCTGGCCAATCAGAAAAATCGCTCGGGGAATAAACGACGTTGCTTTTGCTTGCCGGCAAAATGATTCTTTGGCCATTCAGAAAGTAGGATTTTTGGAGATTGGTGGGCGAAAGTGTATTTCTGCTGTTGCGAGAGGAAGGTTAGATTTATGTACCCGTTTTTCTTGCTACGTTGCCTGCTAAACTTTTCACAACACATTTGCAATTGAACTTCGTGTTGACACGCGAATTATTTTCTTTTCTTGTTTATTTCTATTGACACCGTTGGTTGATACCAATTACAATTTTTCTACTAAAAAAACAACTTCGCTATGGTTATTTTCATGGCAAATGTTCAGAGGAGCTTCCATTTTTTTAGTTCCAACAATTCGTACCGCAAAGACTCGCCTCGAATCACTCTCACTAAATTCGTACTCAAATTTTTTAAGAGGAATTTTTTATTCAACTTTTTTCCTTAAAAAACACTTCTTTGTGGAACAGACTCCCGCGTAGATGCTTTCCCGAACATACAATCCTAATCTCTTCAAGTCAGTGGTTAATAGTTACCTATCCTATACCTCCAGATAATCTTCTTTTCTTTCTTTCTACTCTTACATTCATACCGTGGATATGCATTGTGGTGCAATGGATATTGGCTCGGAAGGAGAAATCGGAGAACCAAGTTCGAATTCCTGTTGAATTGGTTACATTCACTTACGCGCAAATACTCTTAAGAAAGGTATTAATCTATCTCTTCCCCCTCTAGCTATTGGTTAAATAACAGGACAGATTGAGTTCTATAGCCTTAGTTAGCAACCAGTCTACTGCAGAAAGAAGTGGTAATTTACTGCAGGAAAATCTTTTGTCCAGTCAGTCATGTCTATTTCGAGACATGATTGCCCAAACGTGTATCATGTTTGGCAATTAACTGACTGAATGATTCATATCGTACGCATCATTCAGCATCTGAAGTGGCTGTTGAGCCTCGTATTTGGTTGACATAAGTAAACGATTAGTGACATTTCAATTTATGAATTTGTCTGACTGTGGTAATTTATTTCAAGTTCCATCGAAATCAAGAGTAGAACACGTATCTTTCTAAACCCAACAGAAATATAATGCATGAAATTATTGTTTTGGAGAAGCTGAGGACAGAATGCGCGTTGTGGTGCAGTGGATATCGGCTTGGAACGAGAAATCGGAGTTCAAATTGCAGTTGAATTCATTGCATTCACTTACGTACAAATACTCTTGGGAAAGGTATTAATCCGTCTCTTCCCTCTAACTATGTGTCAAATAACAGGACAGATTGGGTTCTATATCCTTTGTTGGCAACGACAGCTAACCGCAGGAAGTAATGACAATCTACTGCGGGAAAATCTTCTCCCCAGTCAATCATGTCTCTTTCGAGGCATGATCGCCCAAGCGTGTATCACGTATGGCACTTAACTGATTGATCTCGCGAGAAATACCACTGCCTTGTCTGTGCTTATCCTAATAATAATTCAATTAATTCAGGACAATTCACAGATGGCGACTATTACAGTGAAAACATTGTCCTTCGGCGATTGGGGAGTAGAACAGGTCAGTTTTAGTGCATGATATTGCACTCAATTTGAAAGTTGGATTTTGACAAGGTAAATAAAGAGTCAGAATATTTTTTTCCAATCATTATCATTTCTTGAGGAAATGTGTTTGTAATTAAGTTTAGGTTCAAAATCGTAACGCTGGAATTTCATAACGGTGATCAATGAAAGCCTTATAACACAGCCTTAAAAAAGTTATAGTTTCTTAAGCTTTGTAAATTGCATATGGACACGATGCAAGCACGTTATCAATCAATAATTATCCCATTAATTAGACGTTCATTTATATCAAAGAAAAATTATACTGAACTATTTTGCTATATTTTGATGTGATATATAGTGCAGTAGTTTTCAGGGGATTTTTAATAAAAAACGATACAAATTTTAATTTTGTCTTATAATTTGTGCCCAGTAATACTAGGGTGTTATATACAACTTTATCGATTTTTTATTTTTATTAATCTAATGATAATGATTTTTATGATCTAACAAATCTTATTCGTTGAATGGCCTTTTCTTTAATCTTTTACAATTATTTTACAGGGTTTACTTATTGAATTATTTGGGTGTGGGTTATGGTGCAGGGTGTGCGTTGTGGGGCAGTGGATATCGACCCGGAACAACAAATCGGGGGTGCCGAGTTCGAATTCCAATTGAATTCCTTGCATTCACTTACGCACAAATACCATTGGGAAAGGTATTAATCCATCTCTTTTTGCCAGTTATGGGTTAAATAATAGGACATATTGGGTTCTATAGCCTTGGCTGACAACCAGTCTACTCCGGAAAGCAATGGCAACCGACTGCGGAATAATCTTCTGCCTAGTCATTCGTGTCTCTTTCGAGACATGATCGCCCAAAGCGTGTATCACGTATGGCACTTAACTGACTGACTTATTGAATACAGTAAAAAAAATGTTGCATCTTTTGCTTGATGCAATTCATAATTAGAATTTTGGTTTTAATATATTTTTCATTCAATGTATACAAAATATGTAAAATATTTGGATTTATTTTTTAAATGGCAAAATTTTTAATCCGTTTGTAAACAAAAGTTTTCAGAAATTAGGTATTTCTGTACATTTTTAGATGATTTTAAAACGAAATGTTCAAAAATTGATAAAAGCTATAAATCTAATTCTTGTGGTCAGTAGTTTATCACATCAAACCCCAGCTGTCATATGAAGTGCAATGTTGGAAAAGAAGTGAAAAATCAATCAACCCTCCTATGGAGTAATGGCGAGCTGAACGGACGGGGGACAAAGGGGAAAAGTAAAAATTGATTGATTCGCTTTCTACGGGTGACCAACCTAATTTCACCTCAATTAAGTCTCTAAAGCTACTAAGACATAAGGAGTGTGAATAAATATGAGCAAAAAGAAAGCATTATAAAAAGAAAGATAACAATAAAAGAACAGGAATTAATAAAACAGAAGATAACGATTAATATTATATTCAATTTTTGAAGACCAAAGTTGACTTGAAAGCAAGAAGTCGGAATAAGAGTTCCACAAGCAAGAAGTGTGAAAGAAGAAACTATTAACATAGAACTTACGGTTATTTCGATCTTTTACAACTGTAAAATGATTTAACCTTTCCACCAATCAAATACTGCACTTAAATTCTTAAAGTCTATATATTATCTATATTGTCTATTGTACAGGTGTAGAGGTTCATCCCTTGTTCCCTGTTTAGGATGTGGTTTCCGGCTTTCTCTTTTACAATCTTTTCACTTTTCTTTTTCTTATTTTTTATCTTTATTTTTTTTTTTTTTCAATTGGAGTAGATAGACTAAACTATCGCCCGGTTCACACTCCACCCACGTCTATTGTACAGGTGTAGAGGCTCATCTTTTGTTCCCTGTTTAGGATGTAGTTTCCGGCTTTCTCTTTTCCAATCTTTTCACTTTTCTTTTTCTTATTTTTTATCTTTATTTTTTTTTTCAATTGGAATAGATAGACTAAACTATTGCCCCGTTCACACTCCACCCACGTCTATTGTACAGGTGTAGAGGCTCATCCCTTGCTCCCTGTTTAGGATGTGGTTTCCGGCTTTCTCTTTTCCAATCTTTTCACTTTTCTTTTTCTTATTTTTTATCTTTTTTTTTTTTTTTTTCAATTGGAGTAGATAGACTAAACCGGTTCACACTCCACCCACGTCTATTGTACAGGTGTAGTGGTTCATCCCTTGTTCCCTGTTTAGGATGTCGTTTCCGGCTTTCTCTTTTCCAACCTTTTCACTCTTGCGTAGCCCCCTGCACATCAGTGGCGTTCCCGCCATGCTCGTGGTGATATGATTAAAAAAAAATATATCATACGAACAATTATCATAAAAATATTTATAGAAAAGGCACAGGTAAGCTACGTTACAATGGTAGGAAAGTGACAAAAGCCGAGGCGCGAGTTAGGGGCCAATAATATTGCAGATTCTTCTTTGTATTTTATCAAGAATCTCTAAATACATATCAAAAGCACCAGACCAGATGTGACAGCAATATTTAAGTCGTGAGTGGGAAAAACCCTTGATAAACGTAACCTTTTAATGGTAATGTGATGTATGAACTACCTTGTTTACAAAAATCGGAATGTTTACACACTAAAAAAAAAGAATTATTTTTAAAATCTTGATGCAAAATGGCTTTTCAATTTTTAATTAGCGAATATATATTTCACTTAATAATATTATCTAAATGAATGAAAGTAATGCAGTGTTTCAAACAATCTATATATTACAAATTATTATAATTAAAAACAAATGAAAACAATTCTTGTAAAAATTCATTATTAATCGAAAATAGTTTTTAAGGTAATAGTGTCCTTAATAAATTTTATTTATAAAAACAATTAAAAGTTTTTCTAATTAAATAATGTCATAAGTTTATAGGATTTTTTACGAAGTAGATTTTCGAGATATGAAAGGTAATTTTTAAAAAATTGATGATTTACATTCTCTAAAGGAGTCCTGCTTTTAACTAATAAAAACAATTCGAATGAAAACTGAATTTCTCGAAATTTCATGAAATTATATAAGTGGGGGTAATATATTTTTACCAAACTTTTATAAAAATCAAATTCTAAAAATTGATTTAATTCATTTGTGAATAAGTTCTGAAGGTTTCATAATAATCTGACATTTTTTTCATATTTGCAACTATTTTTAATCAATGTGATTTTTACCGAAAAAAAAAAAATCACTAAAAAAATATTCGCAAATATTACGTCAAACCGCTGGCGAATAACCAAAAAAAAATAACCAAAATTTCGAACGTGCTAGAAAAGATTAAAAAAAATAATAAAACAATGAAAAGAATACTTTGATTTTTCCTCTTAACCCTCTAGGGCCATTCGTATCATATTTGATACAGTATTTCCCTATAAGGAAACATTTGGTATTTCCCTATAAGGAAACATTTGGTATTCATTGACTGAGCAGTCAGTACTGCTTTCATTTGAAATTTATAAAATATTTCTCTTAAAAAAATTTTCAGGAAAATATTTCTTTCAAGGCTTGTTTTCATACTGTATCAAATATGATACGAATGGCCCTAGAGGGTTAACAAAAAACAAACATTTTGACGATAAAAGTTTGTTTTAAGTTTGGAGGTTTTTTTCATGTTAAGCTGTTTTTTCATTGAAAAAATGGGGATACCTAGTAAAAAATATTTTGAGCTACAATGTACAGGAAGTTGTGGAGAGCCATAATCACCACGTCCTGAATAACACGGTAAATAAAATAAAGTATAAATGCATGACAGAGCGGAAAAAGCAGCAGGTCTATTAAAGAATCAAACGTTCCTTAGATCAACAAGAGGCAGAAAGTTGTAGAGAGCCATGATCATTATGTTCTGAAGGACACGATACATAAGAGATGGAGTGGGGAGAAGAATAGAAAGTAGAGAATTAAATGTTCCTTAGATCAACAAGGGGCAGGAAGTCGTGGAGAGACATGATTGCCCACGTTCTGAATGGACACATCACATGATATAATATGTTATCACTTTAACGTTGTTTTTAGTGGATACTTATATTTGAGTAGACGTTCCGTTTATTTATTTATTTTTTTAATCATTTCACCCCAGGCAAGGCAAGACCGCCACTTGTGTGCAGGAGATTTCAGTGAGAAAAAAAAAAAAACAAACAAAGTACAAGGGATGTTGAAGAAATAATTAAAACTCGATGGGAGTCAACGTGATAGAAGATGGCAATTGAGGTTGCATTTAAACGTTTGGAGATTGTAGCTATCAAAGAAGTAAGTAAACGGAAGGGAGTTCCATAGGCAGGAAATGCACGAAAGGAAACTGTTGGAGTATAAGAGGCGGTTATTTTTAACTATTTCGACGGTAAACAGGTGTGACTTAAATGTCAATCTAGTAATACGCGTAAATTTATGTGATCGGAGAAACAGGAAAAAAAGGCCTGTCAGAGCAGTTGCCAGGAAAATATTTGTAGAAAAGACAAAGGGAAGCCACGTCACGTGACCAAAGGTGAGATGTCAAGTTAGGATGAATTCTTTATAATTTTAGCGTTTCTTTGCGTGTCTTACAATATCCCTTGCGGATATGAAATTATTACTGTATTGACACGATTAGGTATAATGGCGAGTCTGTTTATGAATTAGTCTGTGAATAAATATTGACTGTATTAATTAATTTCAAGTTCCATCAAAAGTTTGGTCTTGGCTAAATCAATAACAAAACGCGTGCTTTCCTAAACCCAACAGAATCATTAATGCATGAAATGAGTTAAAGAATTGATTGTCTTCGAGAAGCTGGTGACAGATCTCGCGAGAAATATCTCCGCCTTATGTTTAGTAATGAATCAATGAATGCAAGACGATTCCTAGATGTCAAGGAAGACATTGCAAGTATTCATTGTCCTGGAACTACTCATGAGTTATCTGTCGAAAAATTTATCAGCCTTCATTTCTAATGGTGAATCTCGGGCTACATTGGATGTATATGATGGCTTGGCTAGAAGCTGACTCCTCCAGGGTAACATCACCCCAGTACCTACGAAACGTACCTTCCCTGGGGTTTTTCTATAAATATTTTCATGGTAAGTGTAATTATGTTTTTATCATTTCATTAAAAGGTTAAGTATGTAGTTTAAATAGCAATTTAGATTTATATTTGTGATAGATAGATAGATAGATAGATAGATAGATAGATAGATAGATAGATAGATAGATAGATAGATGTGCGTTGTGGATATCGGCTCGGAACTAGAAATCGGAGAGCCGAGTTCGAATTCCAGCTGAATTCGTTGCATTCGCATACGCGAGAATACCCTTAGGAAAGGTATTAATCCGTCTCTTCTCCCTCCAGCTATAACTAAAATAGCAGAACAGATCGCCTTGGTTGCCAACCACTCTACCACAGAAAGCAATGGCAACAAACCTCGAGAAAATCTTCTACCCAGGCAGTCATGTCACTTTCGAGACATGATCGCCCAAGCGTGTATCCTGTACCGTACTTAACTGACATAGATAGATAGATAGATAGATAGATAGATAGATAGATAGATAATGAACATTATCATATATATATATATATATATATATATATATATATATATAAAGAGACAGAGAGAAGATCTACAGATATTTTCTAATGTGTTCTTCCTTGGGACGGGCCCATATTGTGTTCTGTGAACCTTTATTGTAATATACAAAATTCAATATATTGACGATGCTGCAGACATTAGTTTCCTACCGTAATAGTATAAATTCCGTTCTAGATGCTAGGTCGTTTGTCTCTCTTAGTGTCCTATTTTATCCGAGAAAAACTTGATTCGATTTGAGACTGAAGTCTCAGTGGGAAATCGACGTAGCAAGCAAGTATTCCACGTCAGGAACAATCGTCGTCAGATTGAGTGACTGGAGGCGCCATCTTGATATAAAACGTCTTCACCAATGACGACACTGTCGTGCAGCCAATGAAAATGACAGAAACGACAGCCGTCATTGCCCACATGAATCACTTCTTTCGATACGCGTTTAACTACAAATTGTCTCTACCTTTTTGTCTATTCTCGTAATGAATGCAAGCGGATCTAAATTGATACTAAAATGTTGTTTGCTGATAGAATGAGGCAGCGTATAGCATCCCACATGTTTGACTGCAAATATTACTGGCTTCTCTGCAAAAGTGTGTTAAACAACACCAAATCCTTGATCCGTCCTTTATTCAATAAAACTGGGGTCCTTACAGCCATAGCGACAAGGTTGAGTGCTTTACTTGCAAATTCTTCTCCAACTCCACGTTTGACTTGTCTGGAGTATCCACACCCGACTTCTCACCTAGATCTGAGTTTGACTTTGAGTTTTGTTAACGGTATATCAACCTATGTGTGTTATTTAATGCTAAAAATGTATGGTTTTAAGGTATTTTTTAATTATCGGTTATAGTGAGAAGATTGATTTAGTCAGATTTTAATGAAAGCTTTTTAATTTATTCTTTTTTATTTTAAAAAAGTGAAATTGTCTTCTAGTTTTGTATTCAAAAATGTTTTGCTGAGAATTTTTTCCTTCAAAAATGTACTATGGTAATATTTATTTCTCCAAAAATGTATTGTTGGGAATATTTTTTCTTCAAAAATGTATATTTAAAAAAAAACTTTATTTTTATGTATATATTTCTATAAAAGTGTATTTTTATAATTTCATAGTGTTTTTACCCCAGTTTGTTAACTATTTGCCCATAGCTGAGACCCTAACAAGTGCTACCACATCGCGTCAGGGTGGACCTGGGAACAGCAGCAATAAAGAGGTAGTTCCATGCTTCTTACAACCTCCCAATCAGAAGCCTTGCTGCCGGATGCAGTTTATCGTCATGCCCAGGACTGCTAGAACTGATGCTCAACTGAGTGGCGTATACATAACCCGCTCTCTGGTCTGTAACATTCTTTCTTAACCATTTGCCATAAGACATAATTCCAGTCATTGTCTTAAAGAAATGTGCCTCTGAACCCTACCCTCTCCTCCAAACGCTATTACCTCGCTGCTTCTTGCTTTCCTGCTTTTTGGAATTCCTCTTTTGTAGTTTCTGTCTTTAAGAACTCTAGAGCTCTCTAACATTAATAACAGTTTCAAAATTGTATATAAGAATAAATCTATAACAAACATCTACATAAAATTATAAGTAATTTAAAAACTTCGCCTGTCTTTAAAAAAAATGGACGTACTGGTAAGCAACTCGTCACAAATAATTACCACTATCGCTGTTTTCTCAAGACAATCGACGTTTGTACAAAGACTTATAATTTTTGGCAAATTTTCTATACTTTTATAGATGTTTGAAATGGTTAAATATAATTTGAAGAAGACAGAAAAACTGTCGAAACCTTATTGAATACATTGTTGAAGACAGAATTACTGTCAAAACATTGTTGAACATTTTCAAACACTTTTTCTTTTCTTAAATCGTACAATTCGCTAAATGTTGAAAAATATTGGAAAATTACGTCAGTCATTTTGCTTTTTAGTAATAATAATAATAATTTTAGCTAGTTTTCTCTTCTTTATATTTTCCCCAGTTTTAAAACTTGTAGTAGACGTTGGAGGTGTAATTTGTATTATTTGAAGTTATTTTTTAGAATCTTAATAAAACCCAAATACATGAAACCGAATTTATGAATTCTCAATTTTTTTTTTGAAAATTAGTAACCAAAGAATTAAGCCCTATTTTTTTCGATTGATTAGTTACAGGTGCGATGGACAAATTACTGTCTAAATGGTGCAAAAATTAAAATAACACTGACATCCCATTTTAACAAATATATTTACCAAAATAGTTAAAAAATACCTTGAAATACTTATACCATATATTTATACATTAAAATCGATATTGGCTTCAACCACAGCCTCCAGAGGACTTCAGAATCTTTTCTGGACCATCTCCTTGTTTAATTTGGCTAATGCTGCCATAATCCTTGCATTCAATTCAAATTTGAAATTTTAAAATGAGTTTTGATGGTCTCTCGCTAAACTGCACCCCACACACAATAATCAAGGGGTTTGCAGTCTGGGGAGTTAGGTGGCCAGATATAAGGGGTGATGTGGCCGCAGAAATTGTCTGACAGCCATGACTGTGTTCTCCTGCTTGTGTGGCATGGTGCAGAGTCCTGTTACCAGACATAGAGTCTTCCAGCAGCCTTCATCAGTGCCAAGAGTGGCACTAGCTCCTCAAGGCAATTCATGTAGACATTTAACCTGAGTTTGATGCCATCACCAGCGAATTCGAGAGTTCTTCTCTTATCAAAACGATCAGAGTGAGTTTTCCAAGATGCCGTACCTTCGTAATCACCATTAGACTCATCCAAATCTTTCCGAATCCACTTCACTGTCCTCAGACTGTCACTTAAAAACTCTTAAATGTTCTTACTGGAGTTTCTGCCATGGCTGCAGTACATGTAGTGCACCTATGACTCGTCAAGTAATGTGATGAGAATTTTTGCTTAGATTATTATTATTATTATTATTATTATGTAATTTTTCATCATATTTCGATTTCTGCTTTGGTCTCACTACCAACCAAGTCTGCGGGGAGACCTAAGGCAGGTCGTGGCATGTTGTTATGGCTCCATTTCATGTTTTTCTATCTTCCCTATCATCCCTAGCGTTACATAGATAAAGTTTTCCTTAGTGTATGGGCGGTACTTAATAAGACAATTTTTTGTATATCTCTTAAGCTGGGGTTTTTCAAATTCCTTGATTGCTATGTTACAATCCACTGAACAAGCCATATAAATTAATAGACAAGTTTTCTCTTTCTTGTTTTTAACAATAATGTCTGGCCTGTTTGCTTCAATTTTTCTGTCTGTGTAGATGGTGTAATCCCATAGAATGGTTACATCTTCTGTTTCTGTAACCGGTGCTGGGTGGTGTTCAAACTAGTGTTTGTTTACAGATTTTCCATAATGTTTGCACATTGTCCAATGTAAATATTGCCCAACTCTATCGTGGCGATTTTTATATTCATTTGGGGCAAGCACAAAACAACCTGAGATTATGTGGTCTATTGTTTCTTGGTGCTTATCACAAAACCTGCATTTTGGATCCATATTATTATGCATAATATTTGTCTGAAAGTTTCTGTGCTGCAAGAATAAAGCCTTCAGTTTCAGACTTTAATCCAGATGCTCGTAACCATCGATGAGTAATAACTTTGTCAACATTGGATTTATTGGCACGTTCTGGATATTGACCATGCAGAGGTTTGTCTTGCCAGCGCTGTTTCATCTGTTCAAGAGCTTTATCTTTGGCTTTCATTTTCATATTTTTTGCCGCAATAGTTGGTTCTTGGCTTCTGTTTTGCTTTTCTACAGAATTTACTAACTGTAAATCTTATTTGTATTTACTGCCTTCTTTTATTATTGAATATTTTTTCTTTCTTTCTTCATGTTGACTTACTAATTGTATCATCCAATCCTTTGTTGTTTCTATGTATGTTAGTAAGCCAATAGTTGTTGTCTTGTATGACAATTCCAGCTGAATAAGACCGCTTCCACTTTCTTTACGAGGTATGTATAGACGGTCTACATCAGCCTTTGGATGATGCATCTTATGCTTAGAAAGAAGCTTTCTTGTTTTAGAATCCATTCGCCTGATGTCGTTTAGAGTCCAGTTTAAGATGTTGAAGCTATATTGGACAACTGGGATTGCAAGGCTATTAATGGCCATAACTCTGTTCTGAGAATTCAATTCAGTTTTTAATATCATTCGTAGCCTTCTATAGTAATCTATTGTCAATACTATTATTGTTATTATTATCGTCAGCATTATTATTATTATCATCATCATCATTATTATTATATCTATTATAATAATAATTATTATTAGTATCATCATTATTATCATCATCATTACTATTATTATTATTATCACTATGATTGTCATCATCATTATTATCATCATTATTATTATTATCATCATCATCTTTACTTTTATTGTTATTGTTATCACCATCATCGTCATTATTGTTATCGTCATCAACATTATTATTATTTTCATTATTATGTCATTTTCATTATAATTCGATTTCTGTTATAGTCACACTACCTACTAAGTCTACGGAAAAGCCTAAGACAGGTCGTGGTGTGTTGTTATCGCTACATCTCATTTATTTTCTATTTCCCATAACATACCTAGCATTACATAGACGAAGTTCTCCTGAGTGTGTGGGCCGTGCTTCTTCTTCTTCTTCTTCTTCTTCTTCTTCTTCTTCTTCTTCTTCTTCTTCTTCTATGTGCCCTGTCCCTTCAGGACGTAGGCGATCATGGCTCCCAACGTCTCCCTATCCCTTGTGGCTCTTAGTATGTTTGCTCCTGTTGCTCCTGGCAACCCCCGTTCCGTCATCCACCTGATCAGACCCTGCAAATATGTTATCCGCTGCCTTCCTCTGTCTCTCCTTCCTTCTATCTGACCAGTCAGTATCAGGTTCTCCAGGCTCTCCTTCCTCATTGCATGTCCCAGGAACTTCAGTTGTCTCTTCCTGATGCTCAGCATCAATTTCCTTTTTGCTGCCATTCTTTCTAACACCTCGTCGTTGCTTGTATGCTCAGTCCACGATATCCGTAGCATCCTTCTGTAGAACCACATTTCGGCCGCTTCCAGTTTTGTCCTCATTTTCGATGATATTGTCCAGCATTCACAGCCGTATTGAAGAACTGACATCACGTAGCAGTCTAGCACTCTTTTCTTCGTTTCTATTGAGATTTTCCTGTGTGTTAGTATTTTGCTCATCTTCTGGAACGCGTCCTTTGCCATGCCAATTCGCCTTCGGATTTCCGTGTCGCACTTTCCATCTCCTGTTAGAACACTAACTAGGTACTTAAATTCTTGGACTTGTTTGATTCTGTTATCCCCCACCTGTATTTGGCATTTTGGGTTGTATCTTTTGCTGATGACCATGCACTCAGTTTTCTTAAAGTTTATTTGTAGTCCCTTCTTGTCACTCTCCACTGCTACTTTATGTATGAGATCTTGTAGTTTCCTTTCCGTGTCCGCAATCAACACTGTATCGTCCGCATATCTTATGTTGTTCAGGTTGTGGCCTCCAATCACAAATCCTGGCGTGTCATGTAGGGTCCTCAAAATATTCTCGCTGTATAGGTTGAACAAATCCGGTGAAAAGACACATCCTTGTCTTACGCCTTTTTCTATCTTTGTGTATCTACTGAGGTCGTTACCTGTCCGTATGCAGGCCGTTTGCTATGGGCCGTGCTTAACAAGTCAATTTTTCGCATTTTTCTTAAGTTGAGATTTCCAGGGATTTTTTTCAGTGTCCTGTTGTATTCCTTTTTTATCATTCAAAGCGCACTTCTATGACTGGTACAATCATTGTTTTTAATTTCCATATTATTTTCTATTTCAATTTCCAGGTCTTTATATTCAGATAGCTTTTCAAATTCCTTGGTTGCTTTATTACAATCCGCTGGGTAATCCGTATCAAATAGTACACAAATGTTTTCTTTTCGGTTTTTGACAATTATCTTTGGCCTTTTTGCTTTGATCTTCCTGTTAGGAAAGAGGGTGTAATTTCATAGAATGGTGACATCTTCTACTTCTGTAACCGGTGCTGGGTGATGTTCATACCAGTGATTGTTTACATATTTTCCAAAGTGTTTGCACATTGACCAGTGTAAATATTACCTCACTCCATCGTGATGATTTTCATATTCCTTTGGGGCAATACAGAACATCCTGTGTTTCCTGGTATTTGTCACAGGACCTGCATTTTAGATCCACATTATTATGTATGATATTTGCCTGAAAGTTCGTAGTCAAAAGAATCTGTTCTTGTGCTGCAAGAATAAAGCCTTCAGTTTCAGAATTTAATCCAGATGTTCGTAACCATCGATGATTATGAACTCTATCAACATTGGCTGTATTAGCGCGTTCTGATTATTATTATTATTATTATTATTATTATTATTATTTCATTTTTCATCATATTTCGATTTCTGCTATGGTCGCACTACCAACCAAGTCTGCAGGAAGACCTAAGGCAAGTCATGGCGTATTATTATGGCTCCATTTCATGTTTTTTTCTATCTTCCCCATCATCCCTAGCGTTACATAGACAAAGTTCTCTTTAGTGTGTGGGCTGTACTTAATAAGACAATTTTTTGTATATCTCTTAAGCTGGGGTTTTCAGGGATTCTTCCAATGTGTTGTTTTGTTCCATTTTTTATTATTCCAAGTGCACATACTATCACTGGCACAACTCATGTTTTCAATTTCCACATTTTTTCTATTTTAATTTCCAGGTCTTTATATTTTGACAGTTTTTCAAATTCCTTGGTTGCTATTATTATTATTATTATTATTATTATTATTATTATTATCGTCATCATAATTATCTTTATTTTTATTATCATCATTATTATCATTGTTGTGTGATAAATTAAGAATTAAAAATTTTCTTCTTCACTTTTACAAAAATTCAGAATGACGTGTGAAATCCTGGGTTTTCTTAAATAGAAAAAGGATTGACCATGTGCTTAAAGAAAAAGTCGAAACCAAATTTCGCAAGTAGGTGTTAAATTGATTTTTGACCAATGGGAGAGACTTGCAAGACTTAAAAAGACTTAGCGATCCAGTGCGAAATTTAAAAGGACATATAACTGACTTCGCAGCTTTAGAGACTCAGACTGAAGCAACGAGAAAGACAAAACTAAAATGTAACTTCAACTTCAAATCAACCCGGAGATATGGTCAGGTCGCACCTTGTTCTCTTTCTCTTTCCTACTCGCGTTCTGATTTTCTTTACTTCTTCTTCTCCATCCAAAGACATTCCTACAACACATTATCCCGCACACCATATAGCTACATTGGTAACCCCCGACGTGCAAGGAACACGCACTCTACGGCCAAATCATCATCATCATCATTACTATTATTATCACTATCATAGGCATTATTATCATTACTATTATTGTCATCGTCATTATCATCATCATTATCATCATCATCATTACTATTATTATTTTTATTATTTTCATCATCGTCATAATTATCATTATCATCATCATCATTACATTTTTTATTAGTATTATCATCGTCATTATCATTGCCGTTATCATCATTATTTTTTATTATTGTCATCATTATTATTAGCATCATCATTTCTATTATTATAATTACCGCTGCCATCATTATTATCGTTACTGTTGTTATTATTATTAATGTCATTATTATTATTTGTTGTTGTTGTTGTTGTTGTTGTTGTTGTTGTTGTTGTTGTTGTTGTTGTTGTTGTTTTGGAACCCATAATTACTAATACCACGGAATAATATTACGCAAACACTGTTGTATGTAAAGAGTTAATTCAACAGGCAAGATTTGTAACAAAATCAACATCTGATAAAGATTTCTGTAATCTAATAGCGTTCGGCACTGTAGGTAATGAATTTCAGCGAATACACACTCTACTGGACCGTCCATTATCGCGTCTGCCATTTCAGAGCATCGAGAAACAAACTAAATAATTGTACATTTCGACTGATCAGAATCTATGGGTAATAATCACTCAGTTTGGCTTAATGTTCGCACAATAAAAGACCAGGCCTTAATATATGAAAAATAAACAAATGAATAAACACAGGCTTGTCAGGAAGAAACTAACTCTCAAAACAGTTAGTCTGCTGGTCTGTTTATTTCAGCTTTTTTATTTGAATTTAATAATTTCAATTATACAAAAAGAAAGAGAGAAGTCACGTCACACCGGTGAGAAAGTGACTGATATCGAGATGACAAGTCATGACCGATTATATTAAAGATACTTCTTCGAATTTTGTTGAGAACCTCGAGATGAATTGCAAGAACATCCGATATGGCAAGAAAGAGTATACGTGAAAGAAAGAAGAAATTAATTACAAATTACGAATTGCGTGTGTATGTACGTGTGAAAAAATTCAGTTTTGAGTTTTGAGTATGAGTTTTTTGTTTAACGGCATATCAACCTCTGTGGGTTATTTAATGCCAAAAAAGTGGGGACTTAAGGTTTTTTTATTTGTTTTTTTTTGGGGGGGGGGGTTTGTTTGTTTGTTTGGGTTTTTTTTGTTTTTTGGGGTTTTTTTAAAGTTCGGTTGATTTTTTAGTAAAATTTCAATGAAAATTTTTTGTTTTATTTTTTTATTTTAGAAAACTGAAAATGTCTTGTAGTTTTGTATTCTAAAACGTTTTGCTGAGAATAATTTTATTTCCTTCAAAAATGTATTATGGTAATAATTTTTTCTTTAAAAGTGATTTGTTAGTAAAATGTTTCCTTCAACAATGTATATTTTTCTATAAAAGTCTATTTTTATACTTTCATGGTGTTTTGACCCCCGTTTGGGAGCTAACTATTTGCCCATAGCTGGGACCCTAACAGGTGCTACCACTCCGGGTCAGGGTGGACCTGGGAACAACAGCAATTAAGAGGTGGTTCCATGCTCCTCACACGCTCTCAATCAGAGGCTTTGCAGTTTAAAGATATTTACTTTTTTACCACATACTAGATGGTAAAGAGAAAAGAGAGACAGGGGGAAGAGGCAGGAAGTGCTCCTCTTTTATAGGGGCTTAACAATGACATCTCAGCGGAACTAAAATTAATTGCCTAAAATTCCAAACAGCTTACGAAAAATGAACTAGGTCACTCTTAAAAGTAAATGCACACTTAAAATGAAAAAGGGTTGGTAATTCAGGATTACTATGCTGGACGATTTTATCAAGGATGAAGAAGAGGCTTGAGGCAGCAGAAATGTAGTTTTACAGAAAAACGCAGAGGATTCCATGGACGGGCCACGTGTGCAACGATGAGGTGTTGGAAAGGATGAAAATGAGAAGAAAACTCATACTAAATATCACGACGAGACAAATGAGGTTCCTGGGACACGTAATGAGGAAGGAGGGCCTGGAGAACTTAATACTCACAGGTCGGATAAAGGGAAGGAGAGAGAGGGGAAAGCAGCGCGAGACATTCTTGCTAGTTCTTAGCATATGGATGGCAGAGCAGGGCTAAGAGATATTGAGAGTGACAAGAGACGGAGACTAGTGGAAGTCCATGATCGCCAACGTTCTGAAAAGACAGGGCACATGAAGAAGAAGTGAAAGAAAAACTGGGTACAGTGGGTATTGAAGAAAGGATAAAAGATGAACGAGGTTCAAGAAGACAGAAGATTGTAGTTATCAGTGAAATAAGTAAACGGATGGAAGTTCCACGGGCAGAAAATGCGAGAAAAGAAACTGTTCCAGTAGAAGCGGTGGTTACAATTAACTATTTTAATGGTAAAGGGGTGAGATCTAGATATCAATCTAGTAGAACACTTAAATTCACGTGAACAGGAAACCAGGGAAAAAAGTTTGTCATAGTTGCTATGAAAATATTTGTAGAAAAGTCAGAGAGGCCACGTCACGTCGGTAATAAAGTGTCTGAATTCGAAATAATTCGTGTAATATTCGGACCTGTTACTTCCACGAATACTGCGATCTAAACTCCTCCTCTCTGTGTTGTAAGTTCTGTCTTGTCTTTCATTGTAACTGTTGGACTGTTCGGTGTATATCCGTTTTAGCACCGGATATTGTGCTGAATAATACCGTAGCATACTTTTTCTGTGTACCGTATCCACCTCAACGATACAATAGATAGTGTCGACCAGTTTCTTCATGTTCACTTTGAACAATAAATATATTAAAATAAAATTTTATCTACAAATCTGAGATGAGACATCATTATAATATTATAAAACATTTTTAAGCTGCGTAACCTGCTCTTTGTGGTGCAGTGGATATCGGCTCGGAATGAGAAATCGGGGAGCCAAGTTCGAATTCCAGTTGAATTCATTGCATTCACTTACGCGCAAATACCCTTGGGAAAGGTATTAATCCGTCTCTTCCTTCCAGTTATGTGTTAAATAACAGGACAAATTGGGTTCTATAACCTTGGCTGGCAACCAATCTACCGCAGAAAGCAATGGCAACCTACTGCGGAATAATCTTCTGCCCAGTCAGTCATGTCTCTTTCTCTATCACGTATGGCATTTAACTGACTGACTCGTATTTAAGTAGATATTTTGTTTATAATCAAACAGTATTACATATATATTTCTACCGGCCTGATTGTTTACGATAAATTTTTGTTACGAAAATGTGTGTCATTTGGCAGGACTCGAACCTGTGACCCCTTTCCACATAGGGGAAGCCACCAATTGATCTGGCGCGTCTTAGACCTCTCGACCACGAATGACGATCAGTCTAAACAAGGTCAAATTT
Organism: Ascarosepion bandense; assembly: GCA_037127315.1. Lineage (NCBI taxonomy): Eukaryota > Metazoa > Mollusca > Cephalopoda > Sepiida > Sepiidae > Ascarosepion > Ascarosepion bandense. The sequence goes on along the minus strand of JBBBDQ010000792.1, from coordinate 1,810,213 downwards.
AGCCTATAACACAATTTTCGATTCTTCTTAATAATCTTATCTGCTCTGAGATGTATCGTAATGCCAATAAATATAAACATGTTACGGAAATTAACGAAGATTAACGAAACTGAATATAAACTACCGACAATTTTAAATGATTTGTTTGAACCGATATTTATTTATTTTTGACCGATACTTGCATATATATATATATATATATATATATATATATATATATATAGTGGTGTATGATACAACATACGCTAAAAGTCTGCCTCCTTCTACCGAGCGCCCATAGCTCAGAGGCAGAATCGCCGACTGACGCCAATTCGGTAGACTTTCAATCCTGGGTTAAAAGCAATCGGATGTCTAACCGTACTGATGAGCTGCGAAACAGGCCTGTCTACGGATGACTATATATATATAAGTTGTAAGAATTTATCCGAACAAGTTTTGCTAACACTTCAACCGACACTCCAACAACATTTGATTAATTTTTTATTACATTTTTCTAATTCAATATAGTGCCTTGATATAATAATGGCTTCAGTATAATGATATGGCTTCCTTATAATAATGTTTCGGGAATTTTGAATATTAAAATTATAAACGACATCATCATACAAAAGAAACAGCACACACTAAACAAAATATCTTTTACCACACGAGATACTATCTTAACGTATGGGTAACATAGTTAATATGTGTACCAAATAATTAGAATACTTCTGAATATTTTATAAATGGTTTTTCGGTGCGGTGTAGCTTCTTGTAACAATGACGTCACTTTGGACTGAGTCAAATTCGAACATTGTTAAAAAAAAGAAGTCAGATCAAAGCCAACCAAATCTTGTCTTCCACAAAGACAAAATACACTTTTTATAATTACCGAGAGAGTCGAAATTACTTAATCAAAACGGAACAATCATGAATTTTAAACAGTATGTCCACAGTTATGCATCATCTTATTAAAAAAAAAGTGAGGAATGCAATAAAATTAAAGACGCACATTGTCAGTTAAATTTAAGAAGACCTTTCTGGATTATGACGTTCATCACTGAAGACCAAATGTCATAGTGCAACTCACGACTATAACTATAGAACTATCGCAGATATCTAAACTTATTTATGAATGGAACTTTGTCTCTGTGTGTGTCTGTGTCCGTGTGTGTCCGTTAACGGCTGAACTGATTTTCTTGAAAATTTACGCAGTTGTACTATAAGCGTCTGCGAGTGTTCTTAGCTAGGTTTTGTGTCGAGGTACCCCCTATAAATATCGAAAATCGATAATCGTAAAATCGGGTTATAGAAGGAGTGGTCCGATTTTAATCAAATTTGATACACTCATAGACAAAGACATAAGAAACGATATTCAGAAGTTTCAAGGTTGCATGTCTTACAATAGTGCAGAAAATCGAAAACATATATATATATATATAAGGCAAGATGTTTGTGTGTGTGTCTGTTTATCTGCCTGTATGTCTGTATTTTTTTCAGCCATTTTATTTTAGTTTTTGCTTCGGATTTGGCTCTAAGTAGGTATAATTGTAGTTCTTAGTCTCAGCCATGATACCATTTACTCAGAGGACTTATTTAGCCTTCAAAATTCCTTTTACGACGAAAAAAACTTATTTGAAATCGATACCAGGAAATCAAAATTTGACTTACATCCATTCATTTTTCTTTCAGTCTACGGATTCGCTTTAACTGGAAACAACTATTGCTTTTTAGTCTTTCGTGCCAACGTCCAAAGAGTCTGAGCTCCAGGACCATGGATTAGTTTTAAAGCTTTCATTACACCCGAGCAACACCGGGCTATACTGCTAGTTTGGACATAAGTTGCACTATGAGTTGCTCTTTACTAACAAATGCCATGGCTTATATATATGTGTGTGTGCGTGTGTGTTTGTGTGTGTGAGTGCGAGTGCGTGTGTGTAAGTATGTATATAAGTGTGTGTGTGTATGTATGTGTGTATGTGTATCCGAGTGATGAGAATGTTTACGTTTCAATCATAAGATGCAAGAGTGAATCTCGCCTAAGTTGATTTGCCATTAACTTCTTGATGCTCTCGGCCTGAAGAAACGATCCCAGCGTTTTGTACGATTCGAAAGTAAATGGAAACCCCACCTCGGGTTGACCCTAGCATTGTGAGTGAAACTAGTTTGGTTCAGCGTTTTGGGAGTTGACTATGGTTGACCATGAAGGTTCAGATGTTAGTGTTCGGTATTTTAACGTGATCAGATTTATCAAGGGGGTCACTTCTATATAACATTCGACCAGAGAGGCAATTTCAGTGTATGGCACAGTTGGGGAGTGCTTGGAAACTACAAAAAAACTGTTTAGAAGTCACAAGCTAACGTGCTTCAGGTGTTGTATATCAATTCGAGGAAGAATAGACTGAATCCAAAATCTTCTCAGCTTTGCAGATAAAAACGCCGACACGGACATATAAAAAATATTCAATATCTTTACTATTATTCCCTTCTCTTCAGTGACGTGTGGTGCGGAGTCGGGGTTTAGTTGGCACACGCCCGAGTTGACGACTCGACTGCTGTCTGCAACGTCTAGAATCAACTCTCTCTGTAAAACTAACTGCTTAACTGACTCTCTGTGTCAGCTGACGTCACTTAAATAATTGTCCCCATTGACATCTGTGACTTTCGGTGCATTTTGTCTCATCTCGAGTGCTGATCCTTCTGAACTTCGCTCCTCAAAACAAAAACTCAGCCAGCACTCAGTGACATATCCTTGCGCAACATCCACTTATTGGCAAAATTCGATAATTTTCCCTGACAATCATGAATGATCAAGGCATTATTCCACACTGACCAAAGTATGATACAACAGAGTAAACTGGCCTTGCTTAGGTTGGCTCTGTTGGTATTGAGCAGGTTTCTGAAATAGAGATTAACTGGCTAAACTAGAAGGCGGTTGTACTCGGAAAACCAACCATTATGATAGATAGATAGATAGATAGATAGATAGATAGATAGATAGATAGATAGATAGATAGATAGATCTGCCTCCTCGCTCTTCGAGTAACCCTTCTAACGCCAGCTCAGAATACATTAGTATTCTGTAACTTAATGCTGATATGCCAACATTAACCAATTAACTAATTAGAATTGTGAAAGTGAGCTGCATTATTATATCGAAATTCATTAAAAAAAGCGTCATATGGTTTCCATAGTAACAACCTTTGTCGGCAGATGCAAAGTCGAATTCAGAACGGAGAATAACAGAATTAATTTATACCCATCTGACTAAAAATAGCTTGCAAATTTGATAGATTGTAAATGAAATGTGTCCAACAAGCAGTCTCTTCTTTTTGACACCGATATATCTAGGCCCTTACTGAGCTAGAGGAATTGTGAATTTTTCAAACCTATATTAAATAGCTCAAAGGCCTGAAATATAATGGTTGGTTTGTTGGTTGGTTGTTTTTTTTTTTTGTTTTTTTTTTTGCTTTTTTGTTTTTTTGTTTTGTTTTGTTTTTGTTTTTTGGAGGGGGCATATTAATATCTCTATGGGTTATGTAATGGCGAAATTTAAATATTTTGAACACAGTTTTATGGATTCAACTAAATTTATTTTGAAAGCCTTCAACCACAGATAAAATATATTGGTGTTAATTTTACTATAAATGTGTCTTGTAAATTTTACGATAAATAGGTATTGTTAGTTGGTTGATTTTGTTTAGCGAGATATCAACAAATCTATGTGTTATTTAATGCCTAAATTTGAATATATTTTAAATGCAATTGTATGGCTTGAACTACAGATAAAATGTATTGGTGGTAATTCTACTGTAAAATGTATGATTGGTAATTCTACTATAAATTGCATGTTCAGTATATCTTAATAGAAAATATATCATTTATACTATTTACATTGTTCAGATTCTTGTCCTTCTCTTTATTGTCATATTCACGCGAAGTTTCGGTTGTTCAAGTGATATACGTGGGAATAGTCTGAGTTCCACAAATATGCCTGATGTGGTATGTGGAACTAGAACAAACTACCCCAGAGGACGAAAAAAAGAGTTCGATTCGTACTTTCAAAGTATACCACCTGAAGAAGAGGTACAACGACCGAAACGTCGTGAATATAACAATAAAGATGAAAACAATGAAGATGAGAACAATAATCCGAGCAATGTAATTAAAATAAATAATTACAATACCTCATCTAAGAAATATACACAGATATTGACGATGGATATGGCAACAAATATGAAGACAACTGTCCGAACAATGTAAATAGTGCAAATAATTATAATACCTCATTTCAGAAATATAAACAGATAATATAGGTGACTATGGCAACAAAGATGAAGACAACAGTACGAACAATGTAAATAGTGTAATTAATTATAAAACCTCACCTTAGAAATATAGACAGATATTAAAGCTGAACATGGCAACAACAGTTCGAACAATGTCAGTCAGTTAAGTGCTATATATGATACACGCTTTGAGCGATCATGTCTTGAAAGAGACATGACTGACTGGGCAGAAGATTATCCTGGAGCAAGCTGCCTTTACTTTCTGCTGCTATAGAACCCAATCTGTCGTATTATTTAACCCATAAATGGAGGGAAGAGGTGGGTAATTGTGCGTAGGAGAACGCGAGGAATTCAACTGAAATTCGAACTCGGCTCCCCGATTTGTCATTAACAATGTAAATAGCGTCAATAATTAAAATACGTCATCTCAGAAATGTAGACGGATATTGAAGATGAATATGGCAACAAAGATGAAGACAACAGTCCGAACAATGTAAATAGTATAAATAATTAAAATACCTCATCTCAGAAATATAGACTGATAATATAGGTGAATATGGCAACAAAGATGAGGACAACAATCTGAACAATGTAAATAGTGTAAATGAATACAATACCTCATCTCAGAAATATAGACAGATATTGAAGATGAATAAGGCAGCAAATATGAAAACAACAGTCCTAACAATGCAAATAGTGTCTTTAATTACAATACCTCAACTCATAAATATAGACAGATATAAAATATATTACTGGCCTTTTTAGTATATGTATTGTTGGTAATTTTTTATATAAAAATATATCACTGATATTTTTATTACAAAATAGTTATTTTTACGTTTATAGTGTTTTGTTTTTCTATTGGGGCTCATTATTTGCCCATAGCTGAGACCCTATCAGATGCTACCAGGGACCTGGGAACAACAGCAATTAAGAGGTGGTTCCTGACTCCTCAAAACCTCCAATCTTCTGATCAGAAGCCTTGCTGCTGGCGTATCGGCAACGTATCGTGAGATATTTCTGGGTTTTCGTATACTGGCAAAATATCATAACTTTTTTTTTAATACAATTCGTAGACTGGTGAAAGCAGCAGAAGCCATGATTCCTTTGGAGCAGTTGACGAGATATATAACGAGAAATGTCTTTCTATTGGGTTTTCTTATTCTGACATAGGATCAAATTATTTGAAGACAACGCACTAACGCAGCAATACTTTTGGGAAATGTATTAACCCCTCTCTTCTCCTTCTAATTATGAGCTGATTAGCAAGACAGACGGGTTTCGAAAGGCTTACAACCAATCTGGTTTCGAAAGGCTTAGCAACCAATCTGGTTTCGAAAGGCTTAGCAGTCAATAAAAATGACAGAAACATCATTAGCGTACAAGTTGCAAATCTTCGATTGTCTCATCCAATGTACAGCTGAGGTTAGTCCGTCAGTTAAAGAAAACTTTCTGATTATTCAATATAAAAAACACTAATGATAGAGTTCCGAATAAGCAAATCAGAGATACATAACTTGAAGTCCAGTCGGGTTCGTTATACTCACTCACAGAAAATTATCCTTGAAAAAGGTATGAATATATTTTTCTCCTCCCAGATGTTGGTTGAATAGCATAACAGAGTGGATCTTATAGCCTCGGTTGGCAAATCTACCGCAGAAAAAAACGGCAACCTACTACGAGAAAATTCAGTCATGTATCGAAAGAGACATGATCGCCGAAGCGTGTGTTACGTATGGTGTGATTGACTAACTGACTGACTGACTTACTCCTAATAAAAAACATATTCATGTCGAATATTTTTATTTTAATCCTTTTTAAATCTATTTCTTCATGGCCAACTTGTATGTCACGTTTGTCCAGCAGAGACAGCTCTCCCAAGTTGCATTTGCAAGATAATGAACAAAAAACAGCTTAAAGAAAAAATTCTCTCTACTAACATTCATCTAATTGGAAAGTTGAAAGGTTTGCCGACAGGATTTCGAACGATATATCATTTATCGTAAATCGCAGACATTTTATCTGATTTCACGTGCGTTCTAAACCTTCTGCTACGCGGATAAATAACCTTAATCTGATGCAGAAATCCTTGCCGGGTCGGTTCTATTAACGACTCCGTGAGAATAATGGTGTTAATTGCAATATAACGCTAAGAGTGCAATGTGAAAAGCAAAACGAACGGATCTTCTTTCATTTAGTTTCCCACCAAACGCTAACGTCCATAATGTTAAAAATAATCATCATCACCAAGTTTACCCCAGTCTTGAAGATTCATGCACACTTAATGACCATGAAATCTTAACACACCAGGAAAAGCTTTGTGTGTAACACTGGATGAGTGTGTTGTCAGTCCGTCAAGTACCATACGTGATACACTCTTAGGCGATCATGTCTCAAAAAAGACATGACTAATTGGGCAGAAAATTTTCTCGCAGTAGGTTTCCATTACTTTCTGCGGTAGACTAGTTGCCAACCAAGGTTATAGAACCCAATCTGTTCTGCTATTTATATTTAACCCATAGCTGGAGGGAGAAGAGACGGATTCATACCTTCCCCAAGGGGATTTGCGCGAAAGTGAATGTAACGAATTAAAATAGAGAGTCGAGTTTTAATTCCAATTGAATTCGCTTTGGGAAAGGTATAAATCTGTCTATTCTCCCTTCAGTTATGGGTTAAAAAGGTATGAATCCGTCTATTCTCCCTCCAGCTATGGGTTAAATAGCAAGACATATTGGATTCAATAGCCTTGGTTGACAACCAGTCTTCCGAAGACAGTAATGGCAACCTACTGCAGGAAAAATTTTCTGCCCAGTCAGTCATGCCTCTTTCGATACATGATCGTCTAAATGTGTATCACGTATGGTACTTGATTGACTGATCTCTTGTTGAAAAAAAATCATATTTCACGACGATCTTATTCCCTTGATACTGTTATTACTGGATACACTTTTGATTCCTTCGGCGATATTGTCTTAAAAATGATGATTAAAATGTTAATAAAACCGAAACATATGAAAGTGGATTCATCATCATCATCATCATCAATCCCCCCCCCCTGACAGCTACAATCATCGGGGTAACCTGAAGGCAGAAGAAATAGGCAACATCCTCCGGTGTGATGTGTTGGTGGTGACCCTCAGGAGTTCCGGCATACAGATGTCCTTTCACTCTTTCGCTAAAAGCCAAGAGGGTGCGAATGTTTTACGTTCCGATGGTTGTACCCTGCGTTAGTAAATTGACGGTGTTTGTCCCTCTTGTCACCCACTTGCTACACCTATCCTGAAGTGAATCAGTGGGAAAATGTTGGTCCGGGTTTCGACTAATTCCGCATTGATGTTGTTTTGACTCTTCTTCCTCATGCTTCTTCCAGTGGGCTTTCAGATAGCTTAGCGGCGCTCATTTCCTCACCAGTTTCTTTAATTTTAAAATACGGAAACCTAAAATGAACAAATATTAAGTGTCCTTTTTTGCCTTAATCTCCACTTATAAAAAACGAAAACCCTAATGATAGCTTTAAAATCTAAAACCTCATTATAATCTATACAGCCAACTTTAATCTGCAAAAATTTAAATGCAATGTCGATCGCTATTTACTGTCCTCCTGAATACTCTTTTTCTTTTGCTCATTATTAATGTTTCTGATACTAATTTTTATTTTCTGTCTTTTTTATAAATCCTTTCGTGGCAATTCTTCGGATGAGCTCTTCACTATGGTACATAGACGTTTTTAAATTTAAACCCAGTAATAGACTGGTGTCGAGCTCTCATTAATTTACAGTTGAGCTGGCCAGATATAGCCGTAGGTTCTATCTATGTTAACAGTTTCTTTTCTTGCATTTCTCGCTTGTGGAACTCTCTTCCGGCTCTATGCTTGCCAGCTAATTTCAATCTGCATAAATTGAAATGCAATGTCAAACGCTATCTACTGTCCTCCTGATTGCTCTTTCCTCTTCCTGCTCATTATTAATGTTTCTGTTTCTAATTTTTCCTCGCCCAGTAAACGCTTAAGTCTTAGTGGCTTCCAAAGGGTGACACCATTTAAAAAGAAAATTCTGCTTTTCATCAACGATCTATATAAGGATGTACCCAGATCGTTAGTAAATAATATATATGCTGGTGATACCATAATTTACGAGTTTCCTTTAAAAATCAAGATGACCGAAGCCTGTCAGCTGATCTTACATCTGAAAGTGGATTCATCATCATCATCATCAATCCCCCCCCCTGACAGCTACAATCATCGGGGTAACCTGAAGGCAGAAGAAATAGGCAACATCCTCCGGTCTGATGTGTTGGGGGTGGCTTTGTGCTCACTGCAAAGATGGCGAACGGTCTTGTAACCTTCAGTAATTTAAATACACTAACCAGTAACGTTTCATAATCATCATTATTCAGTTGATTGTAAGTTCTAACTAGTGATTACAAATGGTTTTATTGTCAAAGAGGCTCCTTGTTTTGATTATCTTTTGCGGCTTGGGTTGACTCTAGATCTAAGTTGGAATATATATATATATATATATATATATATATATATATATATATATATGTGTGTGTGTGTGTGTGTGTGTGTGTGTGTGTGTGTGTGTGTGTGTGTGTGTGTGTGCAATTTGTTAAATATATTATATTATTTCTATACTATATATGCGCGGTACTTATTTAAAAGCGCTCAATATCAGTGATAGAACTGACATATGAATATATATATATATATAAACAATCCGTCGTTCCCATAAGATCACCGAAGTTAAGCAACGTCGTGTTTCATCAGTACATAAATGGGTGACTACTTAGGGACATTAGGTACTGGAAGTTTGAACGTGCGGAAGGTGTAATGGATAACGGATCGGAATTATTAACCGAAGAACCGAGTTTCAATTTTTGTAACTTACGCTCAACTAATCTTGGGAAATGTATGATTGTTTCACTTAATTAGTAAAAAAAAAAAAAACATTATTATATCCAAAAACAAAAATAAAGCTGCTTGCAAAACATTTAGATTTCGCCTAAAAACAAACATTTAAATTTCGCCACTAAATATTTATATTTCGCCATTAAATAAATATTTTGATTTTGTCATTAAATAAATATTTAGATTTCGTCATAAAATTAATATTTTGAATATGTCATTAAATAAAAATTTAAATTTCGCCATTAAATAAATATTTAGATTTCGTCATGAAATTAATATTTTGAATATGTCATTAAATTTCGCCATTAAATAAATATTTAGATTTCGTCATGAAATTAATATTTTGAATATGTCATTAAATAAAAATTTAAATTTCGCCATTAAATAAATATTTAGATTTCGTCATGAAATTAATATTTTGATTATGTCATTAAATAAATATTTCAATTTCGCCATTAAATAAATATATAGATTTCGCCATTAAATAAATATTTTGATTTTGTCATTAAATAAAAATTTAAATTTCGCCATTAAATAAATATTTAAATTTCGCCATTAAATAAATATTTTAATTTCGTCATTAAATAAATATTTAGATTTCGGCCTTAAATAACCCATAGGATTGAATATGCCGTTAAACAAAAGCAAACAACCAACCAAAAATTAATTTTGAAATGCAATTTTGCATGTTGCATAAGCGGCATAATACGAAAAGAAACAATCCAATGACTCGAACAATGATGGATGAACAACTTTTTTAAATATTTTCGGAACATAAAGCATGTATTCCACATTACTGCTTTATAATGCAAGAAGTCTGCAAGAAGTGTCAATTGAAATCAAGGTTATTGTTGAATCGACACCTGCGTAAAGGAATCGATTAACAGCTGTTTCTCGAGTCATTGACTCCTTTGCATATCACACTGGTTGTTGTTCACTTCGAATAGGCTTTGTGCTCACTTCAAAGGGACACGTTAACCCTCACGTTTAGATGCCCGAATTTGGATATAGCGTTGAGATTTCAAAAATCTGGTTGCAAAAAATACTTCAGAATTTAAGATTTTCCTCAGGTTACAAAATTGATTATCGCCAGACATATCTTATCGAAGTGAGAGGAAAATGAAAGAAAGAAACGGTATAATTGCATTTAAGAGCAGAGCAAAAGAAAAAGAGACAGAAAAGGAGAAGCAAAAGCTAACTGGTTATCGTTCCTCTCTCTTCATGGATGGATCGAGGAAATGTGTTACTGCAAATTAAAACGGGAAATATTTTCCAAATTAAGATATATTTATACAGCGAGCCACAAGATTAGCAACTAGGTCCCACACATTTTACTGTGAAACCAATAAAATGTAAACGCAAATTCTACTTCATCCGCTTCTTTTCTCGCACTTCTCACCTGTGGAATTTCTTTCCGTTTACTTGCTTCCCCGACAACTACAATCTCCAAGAATTTAAATGTAAAGTCAATAGTCATCTCATATCTTACTGACTTGCTTCCTCTCTCTCATGCTCTTTTCTCCGTTCACTCTACTTTCATCAGTATTCTCATCCTTCTCTTGCCTACTTCCTGAAACCCCCTATAACCTGTCAATCTTTCTCATAACTTTCCTCCTATGTAAACCCCTGCGCACCAGTTGCAGTAAACTGCCTTGTTTGTGGCGATATGATTATAATATATATAATATATGTGTGTGTGTGCGTATGTGTCTGTGTGAAATGTTTATATATATATATATATATATATATATATATATTTATATATATATACATTTCATATTTCATGTATATATATATATATATATATATATATATATATTAGAAAAAGAAGTAGGGTTGTTCCAACGAGAGAAATTCGTATAGAATAAAAAGTGTGAGAGGCCGTTAATGTTTTGTTTAAAGTGTATATTTATTGTTGTTGTTATTATAAATTTTATGATACTTTAAGTGTCCATAATGGTATTTGTGACGCTACACGTGTTTCGAGTCTAAGATTGACTCTCTTCACGCCAATAAATTTGTGGCTTTACGTATCGAGTTCCTTTTGTTTCTGAGGGCCAAGTTGTTTGTTTATATATAAGTAGAAAAGTAAAATAAAAATAAAAATAAAGAAATAAAAAAATAAAACAAGTCAGTAAAATAAAAAAAATAAAAAATAAAAAAAGATTAAATAAAATAAATCAAATGTTGGCGTGTTAAATAGACTGTGTTTTCTCACATCAGCACGTATATAAATGGATAAATACATAAATAAATAAATAGATGAATGAATGAATCAAGTGCTTACCCCAGTTTGAAATATTTTTGGTCTGGGGTTCCCTCTTTATTACGTTAAAATTAACTTCTAGGCGCCTTTGTTTATCTTTTTAAGTCTCTTCATCGGCCAGTTGGTTGTTTTTATTGCTTTGACGGTGTTTTGAATTGTGTGTGTGTGTGTGTGTGTGTGTGTGTGTGTGTGTGTGTGTGTGTGTGTGTGTGTGAGCGTTTTTTTTATTTCGTCTTTATGTTTTAGAATAGTTTTTTATGGGTCATCTGATTCTTTTTTATACGTTTACCACGTATGGCACTTAACTGACTGACTGACATTCATGCCAGTGTTGGGAGATATATAATTTCCTGTTATATGATACTCTTATATTGCTTTTATGAAGGGATATTCTATTATTCAAGCATTGTGTCGCTCCCAAGTATATCTTTGCGCATTTGTCGCATTTTAGAGCGTAAACTACATTTTTCGAGTTGCAGCTCAGATCCGATTTTATTTTGAATGTAGCTGCATTTTCGAACTGGAAGTGTTTTCCTTCTATTATTAAGTTGCATGCTCCACATCTTATTTTTGTTGCATTTTGTGACTCCCTGTGTGTTGTTCGAATTTCGATGAGGTTAGGATGTCTTTTAAATTTTGGGGCTGGCGTTTGCTGTTAATTATTTTGGTTGTCTTTAAGATTTCTTTTAATTTTTCATTATTGTTCAGTAATTCCATGTGGGTTTTGATCTTTGTGAATAATTCTGGATTGGTTTTGTTGTGAGTGGAAACGTATGCTAGAATGTTCTCTTCTTTTTCGTGTTTTTCTTGTTTTGTTTTTTTTATTCCCGAGGGATTCTAATGGTATTTTTTCTGCTAGTTGGAAACCCTTGTCTATTAGTGAGGTGGGGTATGCTCTTATTTGTAATGTTTTTCGTAGTTCTTTTAGGCCTTCTTACGGAGGGTTTTGTCAGTTACTATCGTGCAAATTCGTTGTGCTAGGGAATAGGGGATGGATTTTAAACAGCTTTTTGGATGGTGACTCTTGAAGTGGAGGTATTTAATCTTTATAAAAAAAGCTATTATGTAAATTTTTATAACTTTGTATAATATTTATGTATTACACCCTAATCTTTATTCGGTAAAAATTTCATTGCTAATCATGCATTACTTTTTAAGTAATACACATATTTATATCTTTGTTGTTTCCTTTCCTTATATTATGGCCGCTACTATATATATATATATATATATATATATATATTGTCTGTCTGTCTGTCTGTCTGTCTGTCTGTCTGTCTGTCTGTCGGTGTCTGTATGTGGGTCTGTATGTCTGTGAGTCTGTCTGTCTGTCTGTCTGTCTGTCCGCTCACAAAGGGGCGTGCGTGCGTTTGGGGGAGTTTAGCTGTAGAATATATATTAGTATCCCCAAAAGTGTTAATGATGAGAAAAAGTGGAAAAAAAAACTTATAAACGCCACGTTTTAACGCCGTGAGTTTGTATTCGAAGAGAAGGAGAAGGTTTGCCTCTGGGGTGAAGCCTACAGGAAGGAAAGAAAACAATAATTATAGCGACATCAGAGGAGAGCATCTTCACCATGCGTTGGTTGCAATCGAAACTATTTATTTCCCGTGTAGATTCGTAAAGACATAACAGCAGCTGGGGTATAACACTTTTGGCGCAGATCCATCGTCTCTCGAGACCGGTAGATGCCACACACCTAAGACCTAACCAATTTTTCGTACAGACTAATGCATAAATCCGACCAACAACTACCTTGGACTAAGGTAAATCCAAACAAGGCTTACGTTTAGACATAACACTCGACCAATATCTGATTATAAACTCAAGTATAATTTGTCTATATTTCTGAGTTGATGTATTGTAATTATTCACAGTATTTACATTGTTCTGACTGTTGTCTTCATCTTTGTTGTCATATTCACCTTTATATTTCTGAAATGAAGTATAGTAATTATTTACATTATTTACATTGTTCGGACTGTTGACCTCATCTTTGTTGTCACAAAATTTGGGTGAATCATGTCTCGAAAGAGACATGACTGACTGGGCATAAGATTATCCCGTAGTAGGTTGCCATTCTTTCTGCAGTAGACTGGTTACCAACCAAGGCTATAGAACCCAAGGTGTCCTGTTATTCAACACTTAACTGGCGGGAAGAAACGGATTAATACCTTTCCCAAGGATATTTGCGTGTAAGTGAATGCAAGGAAGTCAGCTAGAATTCGAAATATCTGTCTGTATTTCTGAGATGAGGTATTGTAATTATTGACACTATTTACATTGTTCGAACTGTTGTCCTCATCTTTGTAGCCATATTCACGATGTTTCGACCTTCTTAAAGGGATTGGAATTTCGAACTGAACCCTTTATTTTGTTCACTGACGTAGATTGTTCTAGTTCCATGAGTCATGCTTCTGCCAGATGTATCAGTATCAGCTCTATCCCTTTAACTCAACTTTTCTTTTTGTATTGAATGCACATCTCTTTGTGTCAAGTCATTAGATCCAACCAACCATTTTATCCACTGGTGTTCTTGAGGGAATTAGAGACTGAATTTGAGGGACTTATAAACCTAATGTCTCAGTAACAAATGTTTTGCCAGAGCTCATGTTACAATCTTGTTGTTTTTAATTGTTTTTCTCTGGCACTCCATAAATAAACTCAAGTATAAATCCGACCAGTGTTTGTGTATAGACTGAAGCGTAAGCCAGACCAATATTTGCGCTTAAAAAGAAATTTCTGCTTTACATGAACAATCTGTAAAAGAATATTCTCAGGTCGTTAGTAAATGATATATATGCTGGGGATACCACAATTTACGGATTACCTTTAAAAATCAAGATGACTAAAGCTTGTCAGCTGATCTCTCATCTGATTAAGCTATAACAATTCAAAGATGGCGAACGGCCTTGTAACCTTCAGTAATTTAAAAACACAAACCAGTAATTTTCTTCATCATTGAGTTGATTGTAAATTCTCACTAGTCATTAGAAATGTTTGCGTATAGATTGAAGCATAAGCCTGACCAATGTTTGCGTTTAGATTCAGTCGTAAATTCTACTAGTGTCTGCTTAGAAAGTTAATTATAGTAAATATATACTCGACATTAAATAACTCAGCAAGTTAATATACCATTAAACTAATCTAACCTAACCAATTAGGTTAAATCTAGTTTAGTAAACAAAAACCTAAAACCTTAAATAGCCTCTTAAAATAAAGACTTTCATATGAATGTTATGCATGACATTAAACGCGTTAAGGAATATTTAGTGTCAGCTCTATACAACCGTTTTGTCTGATCAATGATTAAAAATGGCTCCAAGTGAATGAAGCTTGTAGGTCTTAGAGAGGAATATATTTCTTCAAACTTTGCAGAATGAATCACAAAAAACTATATTAGGTAACAGACGCCATATCTCTTGAGAACTTTCAGCAACAACAAAATGGACAAAATAATGACATAATCAAGATGCTAAGAACCACCACGCCACTTGCATTGTGTCAAATCACCCACATTTCCTCCGTATTCCATCGGTGGGGAGAAGGTTCCACTTGAACAGCTTCTTCTCGAGAAGCACTACTCAGTGGAACAAACTCCTGAGAATGGAGGTGGGGTCCTACAACAGGAATGAGAAGACTTTGGATATGGATATTATAAGGGGTCCTTGACAAAATCGAACGGCAAATCTCTAATGTGATCGATCTCGACTTGGCAGCTTAGATACAGTCACTTTCTCACCGACGTAATGTGGTTTCCCTGTGTTTCTTTTACAAATACTTTCATGGATTCTGCTCCGATGAACTTAGCTCAATGGTGCCCCCTATGTATAAATTTACTTGAGCCACAAGATTAGCAACTTTTACAGTTAAACCAATAAAATGTAAGCGCAAGTTCTACTCCTCAGCTTCTTTTCTCGCACTTCCCTCTTGTAGAAAACTCTTCCGTTTACTTGCTTCCTCGACTGCTACAATCTCCAAGAATTTAAATGTAAAGTCAATAGTCATCTCATGACTCACTGACTTGCGGTCTCTCTCTCTCTCTCTCTCTCTCTCTCTCTCTCTCTCTCTCTCTCCATTCACTCTACTTTCATCAGTATTCTCATCCTTCTCTTAACCATTTCCTGACATCCCCTATAACCTGTCAGTCTTTCTCATACCTTTCCTCCTATGTAACCCTCTGCGCACCAGTGGCCGTAAACTGCCTTGCTTGAGACGATATGATTAATATATATATATATATATATATATATATATATATATATATATATATATATATATATGTCAGCGTGTATCAAAAGTATTTTCATTCTTTTATTTATTTATTTTTAAATCTTTACTTCTTGATGAGCTCAGATCGAAGATTAACCCAATTGGAAACAAAAGGTTGGGAATCCCTCTATCAATTGTCTAATAGCTATAACAGTGAACTTGAGAAACCTGTTTTCCTGAAAAAATAGTTTTAATAGAAAGATCTCAACCGACAGTCATAAATATTTTTCAATGAACAAATTTTTTTTAATACACAGTTGATAAAAATAATCCAAACTAAATTATGGCGTATCAAATGGAGTAATGTTATATTATTATTATTTGTAATAATCACGCTAAGAGGTGGAATAAAAGATATCGCCTCTGATTGTGGAATCAAAGAGCCGAGTTCGAAATCCAGTCGAGTTCGTTATATTCACTTATGTGCAAATATCCTCGTGAAAAGTATGAATCCATCTCTTCTCTCTTTGTAAATAGCATGGCAGACTGGGTAACAACCGGTCTAGGAGAAGGACAACTCAGAATTCTATCCCTAAGTATGGGTTGGGCAAGCGTCGTAGGTAAGGCTACGGTCCTGAAGGCATGGTCAATCAGAGAGGCGGTTTCTTCCCAATGACTGTTTATTTATGTTTTATGCCTAACCTAAAGCGGGAATCTTTTCGAGCCACTGTAGAAGCGGTTTTAATGTATAGTTCCACTGCCCTGACATTAACTATAACCCTGGTGTTGATGGAACCTACACTGTTTTTTTTTTTGTTTGTTTTTAGATCATTACTTTTTGGTGCCTAGATCAAAGATTACTATTTTCTTTTCTTTTTTTTTTTTTTTTTTCCAGTAAGGTTAACCCTGTACAAAGCTGGGGTCCACCTGGGCTAGAGGGTTACGTTAAGGGATAGTTTATACGAATAGAGGGGATAATAATGGTTAACTCCAGATTTGAACAGGTTAAGATTGTAGTGATCGGGAAAACATCCTCTTAGGAGTCTGTTCCATAGTAATGTTTCGCGGGAAGAAGCTGTTTGATGGAATACGGAAAGAATGTGGATGGTTTGCGACAATGTAAGTGACATGGCGAGTCCTAACCGTACTTGATTTGATGAAGTTCGCCACCGCGTCTGTCGAGTTCAGTTTTAATCGCCAGATTGATGGGGTTGCGATGGGTTCTCCTTTGGGTCCATCGCTGGCTAATATTTTTGTAGGTTATTGTGAGACTTTGATTTTTTCTCGCAATGTTCGTCCTTTAATGCATCATCGATATGTTGATGATACTTTTTGTCTTTTTAATAATGAGGATGAGGCCGACAATTTCCTCACTCTTTTAAATTCTGTTCATCCGTCCTTACAATTTGCCGTTGAGAAGGAGTCAAATTGATGTCTTTCCTTTTTGGACGTTCTTGTACATAGGAATTGTAGTGGCTTTTTGACTTCAGTATTTAGAAAGGATGCTTTTACTGAATTATATATACGTTAGGATTCATTTTGCCCACGCCAACGTAAAGTTAATTTAATTAAAACTTGGACTTATAGGGCTTTGAAAGCTTGTTCCAGTTCCTTTCTTCACGGTGAAATGGACTTCATTAAGATAACACTTTCTAAAAATGGATATCATTTGGACATTTTGGATTCCGTTATGTCTCATGTCATCGATAATTTTTATCAGGTTAAGTCACAAGTAGTTAAAAATTGTCCAATTTACTTACGACTACCTTACATTGGAACAGATGGTGAGGTTTTAGCTAGGCGAATTTCTCAGTATGTTGACAAATGTTATTTTTCTGCCAATGTTCGTGTAATACTTTTTACACAGCAAATTCTTTCCTCCATTTGTAAGGATGTTTTACCCCGCTTAATATTAGTTCTGTTATTTACCAATTTCAGTGTAGTTGCGGATGCAACTACATAGGTAAGACATCCCAGCGTTTGGATCAAAGAGTTAAACAGCATTTACCTCCCAGAATTTTGAACTCAGCCGCCAGGAGTATCCAACTTGTGAATACATCCGGGTCTTCAATGAAATAAATAGCAGGAAGTGTATGGTAGGATTGAGTGGTGAGAACTTTACAATTTTATCAAGGTCCCATTCTCTTTTTCATCTATTATTCCCTGCTATTATATATATATATATATATATATACTACCGGCCATAATTATTAGGCCACCCCAGTTTTTTTAAAGAAATTATGTATTTCATACTATTTTTAAGTGGATAATTCTAAATGAAAATAGAATGTTTCTTCTGTTATTACTTTGCAAAATTTTACAAGGCAAGGAAGCAAAGATGAACTTGTCGTAATCACTCTAAATTTTCTTCATTCTTTCATTGATGAAACAGCAATATAGGTAATTATTAAATATTTATTAATTCATTTGATGCACATGTTATTATGCAATATTAACAAAAGAACCATTCTATTTTCATTTACAATTATTCACTTGGCAATAAATACTTAAAAATAGTATGAAATACATCAGTTTTTAAACCTAATAATTATGGCCGGTAGTGTATAGATATATAATGCAGAGAAGTTTGTCACTTAGCTGAACAGTGTTATTTCAGTCATACCGACTTCGAAGTTTCCTGATAGGATGACTGAAATAACACTGTTCAGTTAAGTGAAAAACCTCTCCACATTAACACTCTATCTTGCTTTCGAGCACTTTATGAGAAAAATTCTGCTTGCCTGAAATACCTTTCTACCAGTAAACTATTGAAAAAAAGCAATTTTGGCAATAAGCATCATTACAATTTAACTATATTTTTTTTATTTTTTTTTTAATCATATCACCCCAAGCAAGGCGGTAACGCCGCTGACGCGCAGGGGGCTACGTAAGGGTAAAAAGAATGGAAAAGAGAAAGCCGGAAACCACATCCTAAACAGGAAACACGGGATGAGCCTCTTCACCTGTTCAATAGATGTGGGTGGAGTGTGAACCGGGCGATAGTTTAAGTCTATCTACTCCAATTGAAAAAAAAAAAATAATAATGGAAAAGAGTGAAAAGATTGGAAAAGAGAAAACCGGAAACCGCATCCTAAAGAGGAAACAAGGGATGAGCCTCTTCACCTGTTCAATAGATGTGGGTGGAGTGTGAACCGGGCGATAGTTTAAGTCTATCTACACCAATTGAAAAAAATAATAATAATAAAGGAAAAGAGTGAAAAGATTGGAAAAGAGAAAACTGGAAACCGCATCCTAAACAGGAAACAAGGGATGAGCCTCTTCACCTGTTCAATAGATGTGGGTGGAGTGTGAACCGGGCGATAGTTTAGTCTATCTACTCCAATTGAAAAAAAAAAATAATAATAATAATAAAGGAAAAGAGTGAAAAGATTGGAAAAGAGAAAACCGGAAACCGCATCCTAAACAGGAAACAAGGGATGAGCCTCTTCACCTGTTCAATAGATGTGGGTGGAGTGTGAACCGGGCGATAGTTTAGTCTATCTACTCCAATTGAAAAAAAAAAATAATAATAATAATAAAGGAAAAGAGTGAAAAGATTGGAAAAGAGAAAACCGGAAACCGCATCCTAAACAGGAAACAAGGGATGAGCCACTTCACCTGTTCAATAGATGTGGATCTATCTTTTTACTGATAGAGGTTTTGGTAATGTTCTCTCATTACCATTAAATCGTTTTTTCTGCTACTCTTTTACCGAAATATCTCATTACTAAAAAGGGGAGCGTAAGATTCGCTGACGATACATATTACTACATCGTGTTTTATATTATGGAATATATGATAAATATAGTTTGCGGTAAAAACGAGATTTCAAATTGCAGTCTGTTTATATTGATAATAACCTTACTTTTCCGTTTCTGTAAATATTCCTGCAATTTCATTTGCGATAAACTGCAGGTGCTGCATCCACCTCTTTCCCCGTAAAAAAGTGGAGAAGGGGAGAAATGGCCGATTATTTCCTGAAGAGCCTTCGCCACTGTGATGAGAAAGGCGCCAAAATATTTTAGTTCGAAGCCCGGGAAAACGGAAAAAGTTCGCACATTCAGCAGGGATGCTTTCTTTATTCTTTTCTTCTTTTTCTTTGTTTTTCTTTGTGTGCGTGTTTTTTTCTTTTTTTGTTTTTGTTTTTTTTTTTGTCGTTGTTTTTTTTTTTTGTGCTGAATGCAACTTGCGAGTCACTGGACCGTATCCAAAAATAAGGCGCCGTGAAAGCAATGGAAATCGTCAGGTCACACCTGCTGCTGGCTTCGAAGAATTAAGATTGTATTAACAGAAAAAAAAGGTATAAATATGTATAAAAACAGAATACCCTCCTCAACGCAGGCATATATAATATATATATATATATATATTTTAATATTATATATATATATATATATATATATATATATATATAAATCGGGGAGCCGAGATCGAATTCCAGTTGAATTCATTGCATTCACTTATGCGCAAATACCCTTGGGAAAGGTATTAATCCGTCTCTTCCTTCCAGTTATGGGTTAAATAACAGGACAGAGTGGGTTCTATAGCCTTGGCTGGCAACCAGTCTACTGCAGAAAGTAATGGCAACCTACTGCAGGATAATCTTCTGCCCAGTTAGTCATGTCTCTTTCGAGAGATGATTGCCCAAGCGTGTTTCACGTATGGCACTTAACTGACTGATTGATTACGTTTTTGGTTACATTTTCACAAACTTTATCTGCTATGAAACAAAAACTTTTCAGTACCTAATATACCTAACATTTCATTTTAACAGATATACAGGGTGCGATCGATAACCTGTCGTCTAAATGAGGCTAAAATGGAAATAATACTGAAATCTCATTTTAACAGATATAGAGCGTGCGATGAATAAATTGTCGTCTAAATGAGGTTAAAATGAATGTAACACTGATATCTCATTTTAACAGATATACAAGGTGCGATGGATGAATTGTCGTCTGACTGAGGCCAAAATGAAAATAAAACTGAAATCTGATTTTAACAGATATACAGGGTGCGATGGAAAAATTGTCGTCTAAATGAGACTGAAATGAAAATAACACCGGCATTTTATTTTAACGGATATACTTACCAAAATTACACAAAAATATCTTGAAATACTAAGGAGTAAATTATTCAATCAGATCAGCATTGGCTAAAACCACGGCTACCAGACGACTTCGGAATCTTCTGTAACTCTTCTGAACAGTCTTCTTGTTTAAGTTCTTGAATGCTGCCATAATCCTTGCCTTTAGTTCATCTTTGGCGCTTTGTTGGTGTCTCGCTCAACTGCGCTCCACAACAAGGAGGTTTCAATCTTGGGAGTTAGGTGGCCAGACGTAAAGGGTGACGTGGTCTCAGAAATTGTCTGACAGCCATGACTGGGTTCTTCTGCTTATGTGACACGGTGAAGAGTCAACTGACTATTTGATCTTTTTAGAGAAAAATATTCACTCTCTGGTATATATTTTTCTTTAATGAGATTTCTCGAAGATTCAGGTCGGTAGGCAAAAATAAATAATTATATTGTTTGATAAATAAACAGAGGGTCTTCTAAAATACGAGTATCTACTAAAAAAAATTACGCCTAAGTAATAAAAATCTGTCGGATTAATAAATTAAAAAATCCATTTGTTTAACAACAAATTAGATGCCACTTTCAATATTCGTCAATTTGGCTTTATCGTGTCAATCGGAAGGCAGAAATAAATTTTGTTTTTAATTTTCATTAAGGACCATCTCAGTATTCATCTCAGTATCTACGCCGATGACGCAACTGTATCGATAGTAAGGCTGCTTAGTCCGATAATATCAAAATGGCAGCCGCTGTTCAAAACTATCTCAAGTCCATTCATTGTTAACTGGGGCAAAAGATTGTTGGTAATTTTCTAGCAAGCTAGTGATGGTTACAGTCCAGCTATTTATACCAATACCTATACGACAGCTTTTAAAGAGAAAGAAACACAAGAACGTGTACTATTTAAATATAACTAATATACAAAGAGATATAAAGAAAGAGAAGTGTTTCCCGAAACGTACGTCTACGGACTTAGCTTAGAAGAAAAAACGCCCGGTTATCTCACTTATAACGACTTATCATCATCATTTATCCATCACACCAAGATGGTGCACAGGGCAGCAACTTTTTTTTTTTTTGCTGTTTCTGTAACAAACTGTTTTTTACGGGGCAGGGTTGTTAGCCCTGCACCCAACCCCCAAACAGGTGGACCGGTGGACCATTTTTGGTTCTTACCTTTATAGCACCTGGTATTCCCAAATGGAGGATGTGCGTTGTGGTACAGTGGATATCGGCTAGGAACGAGAAACCGGGAAGCCGAGTTCGAATTCCAGTTGAATCCATTGTATTCACTTACGCGCAAATACCCTTGGGAAAGGTATTAATCCGTCTCTTCCTTCCAGTTATGGGTTAAATAGCAGGACAGATTGGGTTCTATAGCCTTGGTCGGCAACCAGTCTACCCCAGAAAGCAATGGCAAACTACTGCGGGATAATCTTCTGCCCAGTCAGTCATGTCTGTTTCGAGACATGATAGCCCAAGCGTGTATCACGTATGGCACTTAACTGACTGATTCCCAAATGGTCACTCATTTAAGTGTTGACCAGGCTCGATGTTGCTTAACTTCGGTGATCGAACGGGAACCGGTGCATTCAACACGATATAGCTGTAGACATAAGTACTTAAACTAACAGAAAAAAAAACTCATATGTGGAGATTCTTCTAAACTGACAGGCCACCTTGCGTTTAATGAGAAAGTGAGACGTTTAGTGTTGCATAAAATTCCAAGTATGGGACACCCAGTGGGGATAGGATTCACTACGGATTATTTACTTGTTGTGTCGGGGCTCGTACCATGTGACATCCGGTCGTTTCGATGTATAAAAGACAATGTTGGCTTAGCTCGGGAGGGGGGGGGGTCATTATCACGGACTTCAGGAAGTAACGCCTACTACTGCGAGAGACTGTAAATATTGTATATACATCTAGGTTGCACCACTCTGTTAATAAAGTAGTTTATCTACATTTCACTGTGTATCTCTTCATTCCACGATACAACATTACTAATTGACTCAAATGCTAACACCGCGAGGTAATCTAAATTAGATAGATAGTAATAACCGTAATAATCGTTTCCTTATAAGGAAACATTTGTCATTTATTGACCGAGCAGCTAGTACTGCTGTCGGTTGAAATTTCTAAAATCGTTCTCTTGCAACAATTTTTCTAGAAAATATGTTTCTCGAGTTCAGTAACTGTTATCAATCTTTCCAGTACTAATGAACATTTTCTTCCTAATATTTTATTTGAAATAATGGGGAATGTCACCCCGAGCAAGGCGGAAACGCCATTGATGTGCAGGGGGTTACATAAATGTAAAAAGATTAATTAGAAAAGAGTGAGGAGTACAAACTAGTTAGAAAGGAACAATAGAAAGCTGAGAAAGAAGGTGCGATGACAGATACATAGGAGAAGAGAAAGGGAAGGTTATACAGGGGAGGGGAGAGAGCTAGAGGCCAGTGGTTAGTAGATGAGTATTAACTTTGCATTTAAATTTCTGGAGGTTGTAGCCGTCAGGAAAGCAAGAATACGGGAGTGAGTTCCACAGGCGGGAAGTGCGAGAGAGGAAGCTGCAGGAGTAGAATTGTCGTCTGCATTTGGCTAACCTGACTGTGAATGGGTGGGACCCAGTTGCCAGTCTGGTTGCGCGGGTAAACACCTGTTGAGGAGGCATCAGTAACTTAAGCTCATCCGAGCAGAAGCCATGAAAATATTTATAGAAGAGACAGAGGGAGGCCACATTTCGACGATGGGAAAGTGGCTGCAGTCGAGTCGCCAGATCAGTACCTATCACATTACAGACTCTCCTTTGGAGCTTGTCAAGAACACTGAGGAGAACGGCAGGGGCACCTGACCATAAATGGCAGCAGTACCCCATGCACGGACGGATGGTTGGCTTGTATATATGCAGGATGGATTCAGGTGGAAAAAAACATCCTGGATCGACATAGTGACCCAATCTTCTTAGCAGTAGATTTTGCTATGGATTCAATATAGTGGTTCCATTTGAGGTCTGAGGACAGGGTAAGTCCGAGGAGGCGTAGTGTATTACTCTCCTGGAGAATCACCTGGTCCATGCTTATGGGAGGCAGAAGAGGTTGCCTGTACTGGTTGACAGACAAGAGCTTGTCTCGTTATTTTCTTTTCAGACTGAAATGTGCTGTTAGTAAAAGTAGCGAGATCGTAATGACATGATGTCTGGACGTGATTTCTTCTAAGCTACGTCCGCAGACGAACATTGTCGGGAAACGCATCTTTGCTGCTGCTGCTAATGGTCCTCAAATGATGTGGCTTTGTAGTTCACTGTTGGGGATTCTGTAGCGTCAGTCTACCAATGTTCAAAGAAGGATAATCTTTAATGAGCGCAAACACAAATATATGCGTACAACATTGAGCTTAATTAAAATTTTAGTCTTTGATCATTTTTTGAAAGCAAATATCAGTCTGACCCCTTCTGTTTTATATCCAATAAAAATATAATGATATTTACGGTTTTATGCCATGTTCTCTGGTTAGCTTGTGGAACGCCCGTTCGAAGTGGTTATCAGATAGAACACTCTCTCTGTTGGCGTTGTTTACGTTTCTTAACAAAAAAAATCGGCCTTTTTCTGACGCTGCGCCTATGGCCTGGTGGGTGAATATCCGACTATTGTCAAATCAGTCGAGTTTCAGTCCCGGCTTGAGGTAAAACGGTTAATCTAACCGCACTGAAGAGCTCTGATACAGCGAAACAGGTGTGTGTGTGCGTGTGTGTGAAGAAAAACTCAACGCATCATATAAACTATAATTTATTTCGACGGACAGCTTTTTGTTACTCATCCCTTCAGACCGCAGCATACATTTGGTTTAATTTAATCAGAATATTCAAGAAAAGAGAATCCAAGCGTCATTAACCCCGAAATAAATTTTTAGTGTTATCTTGTTAGAGCCATAAACGGCAAATGGGTGGAAGGTGAAGAGTTCATCGGTTAAGTGTAGCGATTGGACAGGACGAGTCACCACTAAGTCAACATAATCAGCCATACACATGCACACATGTACGTATGCACATATATGCATACATGTATACGTATATACATACACACATATATACATATATATATGACACGTAGCTCATAGATATGTTCACAATCTTACTCACACAACCACACACACAAGTATGAAAATCTTGCATACGCGTATACACAAACTAATACATACACATATATGCTAAAACATACATATTTCATATATACACACAACAAAAAAGCAAAATTCATTTACATACATAAAATAAAGTTACTATTCACACATATACAGGCAATATATCAAATATATAGACTAAATTCAACCTCAATTCCCTCAATACGCAAAACATAATCAAAAATTAACCAACGCAAAATGAAATTGGACCTGCAAGTGAGATAGAGTAGGGTAACTTAAAATCATATTTAACAGGTAATTTAAATTTATTTTTTATTACGGCATTTAAAAATTCTTTCATTCCTTTGATTTAAGAGCTGATTACCTTTTCTAAATTTAGTTATTCTAATTTTTTCATTTAAACATCAATTACTTCTATTTCTGAAACTATTTGGAGTTCCACACACACACACACACACACACACACACACACACACATACACACTCACACTCACACACACACACACACATTGTCCTCATCTGTTGTCCTCATCTTTGTAGCTATAGCGACTCCGACTGACACCAAATCGGTCGAGTTTCCATCCCGGCCAGAAGCAAGTGAATGCGTCTAGCCACACTGATGAGCTGTGATACAGCGAAACAGGCTTTTTATATATATATATATATATATATATATATATATATATAGAAAAGACCTATGAGCACTTCCACATATGGTGCAATGGTTAGCAAGCTTGTCTCATGAGATCAGTTACGACCGAATAGTAAGTTCGATTCTCTGACGGTGCTCTCTGCTTGTCATTTAAGCTATGCTCAGTCAATTGCTATTTGGATATCTAAACGTGGTGCTCTGGTTAGCAAGGTTGTCGCTAGAGCAATTATCAGTGCCTTTGATTCTTCCTGTGTAGTCCTTGCTTTCACATCTGACTTCTCCTACGTAAATCACTGTTATGAGTACTTGCATTTTATAATAGCAATTTTTTCGCGCTAGATCAATTATGACTGACTAACTGGGTGGTCTATACTTTTGCATCTTGCTTAGTCACCCTCTATATAAAATAGTATATTTACGATTAGATATAACTTTTATCCTAAGCCACATTCGTTTTTTTCTTTTTGTTGCTCCTTCAACAGCTGTCTGTATTTTTGAGATGAGGTATAGTAATTATTTACACTATTTACATTGTTCGGACAATTGTCCTCATCTTTGTGGTCATATTCACCTTCAATATCTGTCTATATTTCTGAGATGAAGTATTGTAATTATTTACACTATTTACATTGTTCAGACTGTTGTCCTCATCTTTGTTGCCATATTTACCCCCAATATCTATCTAGATTTCTGAGATAAGAAATTTTAATTATTTACACTATTTATATTGTTCGGATTATTTTCCTCATCTTTGTTGTTATATTCATGACGCTTCAGCCGTTGTACGCTCCGACCCTCTTCATCATCATTCATCATTTATCCATCATAACCAATGGTGCATTGGGCAGCAACTTTTGTTGCACCCAACCCCCAAACCTGGAGGACCGGTGGACCATTCTTGGTCTTTACGTTTACAGCACCTGGTATTCCCAAATGGTCATCCATTTAAGTACTGACCAGGCTCGATGTTGCTTAACTTTGGTGATCGGTCGGGAACCGGTGCATTCAACACGATATAGCCGTAGACCTTCTTCGGGTGGTTGAAATTTCGAATGAACACTTTATTTCGTTCACCAGGGTAGATTGTTCTAGTTCTTTTAGTCATGTCGCTTCCAGCTATCTCTGTAAAAAGGGTTTTATCTTTGCAACAACCATCAGGCGAATACCATACGTGGACATAATTGCCCGAATCGAGGAAATAGCCTTGAACATTCCTTAAACTCGAGTGGATAAGTTAAGATGGAAAATGAGACAGACACTGGAGAAAGCTAAGCCACCTAAATCAAACATCACGAAACTGGAGAGACTGGCAATTGAATGCCTTGCTTGGGGTGAAATGATTAAAAAAAACACGAGGGGAACTAGTAAAATCAGACGTGGATGACCACATATGGAGGAAAAAGGGAGATCACCACTCCTTGGATTAGACTGAAATAATAGACTTAGAACATCACTAGAAAATACGGAAACTTAATGAATCAGCGTATATGTTACCCCCAAAAAATCTCCCACGTCGTCTAATCATAGAAATGAATACAATATGTGAACCAGTAATACAGAATACTAGAGAAAAACAATTAGAAAAAAATTGTAATATAAGTTCTGGTAAAAAATTAATTATTGAGACATTAAGATTATAAGTCCCCCAAAATTATACACTTGTGTTCTCAAGGTCTAGTGAATAAAACCGTTGGTTGAATCCATTGAATTAATACAAAAAGCTGTGAGTTCAATACTAGGCTACAACAGAGGTGAGCCAAAAAACTTTTACTGTTAAGTTAAAGTAAAGTAACTGATACTGTCAGGAAAAAATATGGCTCGTGGAACTAGAACATTCATGTAAAATCTGCTGTGCAATAAAGACGGAAGCTGAAGATGGTTCGCCTGAAATAAGCCTATATTTCCACTTATGTATATTCGCCTAAGTGATGTAATGATGCATTTTTTCTTAAATTTTCACTTTTAAGGGAGCGATCTTCATTTTTTATTTCTGTTTTTGTTTTGTTTTTTTGTTTTTTGTTTTTTTTCGGGGTTTATGAATTTCATTCGTATAAAATAAAGACGGAAGCTGAAGATGGTTCGCCTGAAATAGGCCTATACTTCCACTTAACCATGAAATAACGTGTCTGTCTTAATTTTTGTATATATTTGCTCTATATGTATTTATATACATATATATTTAGAGCTTTCGCAGAAAGTTATCCTGCCATTTTATGTTCAGGATACTCCTTTGGATTCTTCTATATCTACACCGCATGTTTATATATATATATATATATATGTGTGTGTGTGTGTGTGTGTGTGTGTGTGTGTGGTGATATATTATATACATATACAGATGATATATATACAGATGATTTTATATGCACATATACACGTTTTGGCAAATTAATTGAAACAACTGCTTTAGTAACCTGTCTTTCGCCATACGGTCCATACTGGAGTGACAGAGTGTAATCGATATATATTTTTGCTTCAGATTAGATAATTTTCAGTGGTGTGCAGTAATATAAATCTATTTTCGGGGTGTATGCAGAAATAGGTTTGGCCTTTAAAAATATTGTGCTATCTGTGATTGCATCAGATTTTTATCACGCCCAAACACTATTGTCTCAGCTAACGATTAGCTGTCCTACGTCCATTGTCTGCGATAGATGTTTATCCAAAAAAGCGTATGAAAATTGTCACGATGCACGAACACACTGGAAAGACTTACACAGAGATTGCGGATGTTGTTGATGTCAGCCTTTCAACTGTCAGTCGTATTATCACGGCGAAGAAACAAAATTGGATCCATCAGTCCAAAGTGTAAAAGAAAATGTGGTCGGAAGAAATAAACAATGCCATGTGACGACGTATACGTGATCAAGAAAAGTGTGAAAGATCCTATATATATATACATCCAAATGAATAAGGAACGAAGAAAATATTTACAACGTTTAAAACGTTAATTTAAAACAGTGCTCAATATAGAAATAGAGCAATGAATATTTATTATTGATTTTACTTTATAACATGTACAAACTACATCCATGTTCAAATTTATATTGATGGAAAAAGTGCTCACCTTTATATAGGAGCAGATTATTCATTGCCCTATTTCTATACTGATCATTTTTTTAAATTAATGTTTTAAATGTTGTAAATATTTTCTTTGTTCTTTATTCATTCGAATAATCCGCTCCAATATAAAGTTGAGCAATTTTGCCATCAATATAAATTTGAACATGTGCATAGTTTGTCGTGAAAACCCATGATTGAGAGACAAACTACGTAAAACTGAATGCATGGTCATCAGCAAAAAGAGCAATCCCAAATCCCAAATACAGGTGGGGTATACTAGAATCAAGCAAGTACAAAAATTTAAATACCTAAGAAGTGTTCTAACAGGAGATGGATTGTGTGACACAGAGATCCGAAGGCGAATTGGGATGGCGAAGGACGTGTTTCAGAAGCTGAATAAAGTACTAAAACACAGGAAAATTTCACTAGAAACAAAGAAGAGTGTACTAGAATGCTATGTGATGTTAGTTCTTAAATCCGGCAATGAATGCTGGACAATATCATCGAAGATGAGGAAAAACCTTGAAGTAGCGGAAATGTGGTTCTACAGAAGGCTGCTGAGGATATCATGAACCGAGCATGTGAGCAATGATGAGATCATAGAAATGATGGAAACGAAAAGGAAATTAATACTGAGCATCAGGAGGAGACAGCTGAAGTTCCTGGGACACGCAATGAGGAAGGAGGGTTTGTAGAACCTGATACTGACAGGCTAGATAGAAGGAAAAAGAGGCAGAGGAAAGCAGCGGATAACATATTTGAAGGGCCTGAACAGGTGGATGACGGAACGAGAGTTGCGTGGTAGAACAGGAGAAAACATACTAAGAGCCACCAGGAATAGGGAGACGTGGAAGGCCATGATCGCCTACGTCCTGAAAGGACAGAGCACATAAAAGAAGAATGTAGTTTGTGCCTGTTCTAAATTATAATTCATAATAAATATATATATATATAGGTGTGTGTGTGTGTGTGTGTGTGTGTGTGTGTGTGTGTGTGTGTGTGTGTGTGATATCGTGTGCGACCATTTCGCCGAAAGAGAATTCACCGACGAGCAGTTCGCTGAGAAGACAAATGGTCGATGTGTTTAGTCTTTTAAAGTTCAAGCTCCCATTTTGTTTTCTTTTCTTTCAGACGTTCTTTCTAAGCCCTTCAGTCACCGTCATGGAGTTTATCAAGACAGAAATCTTTTATTTGAGACAAAACTGGAGAATGTAAAAGTTACAGGTGGTAAGAACAACGGAAACTGTGCAACGTAAGACTAACACCAATCGATTATGTAATTAGCAGAATGTATTTGGAACACTCGCATCTACCAACAGTTGGACAGTTCGCCGACAGTTTATAAATTGTCCTGTCTGGGAATTGTCTGTCGATGATAATACATATATTATACATATTTACAGGTTATATATATATATATATATATATATATATATATATATATATATATATATATATGCTAATTTATATATGATATATATTGTACATCTATACAAATGATATATATTATTTGTATTAATAACAAAATCTTCCCATTATTGTTTCCAATTTTTTGTGCTGATATTCCCAAATTCATTATATTAAGAACTATGAATTGTTGCTTCTGTATTCTTAATATAATGACATTATCTATTATCATGTAATTTAATAAAATCCTTTATACTTTCATCCATTTTGCAATGTTTTCTTCGTGCGTTTCAATATGTAGATGTGTGTTGTGTTGAAATGGATATCGGCTCCGGATAAAAAATTGGAGAGCCGAGTTCGAATTCCAGTAGAATTCGTTTCATCCACTTAATCGTAAATAACCTAGGGAAAGGTATTAGTTTATCTCCTCTACCTCCAGCTATGGGTTGAATAGCAGAACAGATTGGGTTCTATAAGCTTGTTTGGCAACCAGTCTAGCGCAGAAAGAATTGGTAACCTACTGTGGAAAAATCTTCTGTTTAGTTTGTCATATCACGAAATGATATATGGATTGGAGGTCTTTTTCAATCTCGGCTGCGAGTTTAGCTTTGACGCCTACACCAGATTTTTGTTGGAGGCGAGAGTAAACTGTGGTGTCATCGGCGTACAAACCTATTTGGGTTCTTATGGAATCAGGGAGATCATTAATATATATCAGGAAGAGTGTAGGACCTAAGATGGAGCCTTGGGGGACACCTGCGTTTGTATGGTAGTTCTGAGAGGCATGTCCGTTTAATACCACTTTCATTGTGCGGTTAGAGAGGAATGACTGGATTAGCTCAAACAAATGTCCAGTTATACCATAGCTCCGCAGTTTACATAGAAGGCCAGCATGCCAAACTCTGTCGAACGCCTTAGATATATCCAATGCAACGGTTCGAGCTTCGCCATTCCTGTCGAGTGCCTGGTATATGTACGTATG
This sequence comes from Ascarosepion bandense, assembly GCA_037127315.1. Taxonomy (NCBI): domain Eukaryota; kingdom Metazoa; phylum Mollusca; class Cephalopoda; order Sepiida; family Sepiidae; genus Ascarosepion; species Ascarosepion bandense. The sequence goes on along the minus strand of JBBBDQ010000792.1, from coordinate 1,779,234 downwards.
GCAATTAACTGACTAATATTGTCGCCGTACTTTTCAATAAGAACTCGTGACCGCATCACTATGCGTTATATTATCTCTTATTTTAATTACGACATTGTAGATTACCGCTGAACCAAATAATAACGTATGAATGCAAGAATCTATTAACTCTATGGTGGGTGATTATATACGATTTTCCTGCGTGCATGTGCCAGGAGCAGTTGGGTCCTTCAGACTCGAGGCACTCGAAACTCCCAGAAAAGCTAAGATCACCAAAAGATCAAGTCCCCTAATTCAGAGAAGGATGATCCTGTCTAAGACCTACACGCATCGCTCAATCAAAGCCATTTTAACCATTGATCTTAGAAGGCGGTTATATACATCAAATACAGCAATGGTAGACGGTATTTGCCACCTTCCCACTAAGGCAGGTGTGACACAAGGTCTATTTACGTGGGATTCCAAGCCCGTAAGCTCGGCGAAAAATATCCCGTAGACGCAACTTAATGCTGAGTCGGGCTCTTGTTTTAAAAACCAAAACGAGACTCTACCCATCGGTGGAGCCTCACTTGGGTTCCTCTCTGCTCGGACGCACAGAGGTGAACAAGAGTGATTGCTCAGACCGTGAGCTAGTCTTGTTGGTAGAGTGCTCGCTTACGATGCGGGTAGTTGCGGGTGCTTGACGCCTCTCTTCTTAGCACTCAGCAACAAAGAGAAGGATTGAAGGGAAGTGGAGAAATCCAGGGATAGGAGTCGCATCCACCAGTGTAAAATGACAGCAAAAGAAAAGGGAGCCTTCGAGTCGCCCTCGACCAGGCTTACTTATATACAGCAGTTTAGACATTTCTAAACATGTATGACGCCATTCGTGACAGCCATCTGAAATCTCTATCCGACAACGCTATTTAAGAACATATTTTAGTTTTTTAGCAACTTGAGGTATGTGTGAAACTCTCCCTTGTGAATTCTATTCTATGTTCAATATTTTGTGTGTTAGGATAATCATGTATTACTTACCAAATTCTGTTCTTTGAAACAGTTTCCTTCAAGAGTAACACATAGAATCAGACTTATTTATTAACTATTGGGATACCTAATAAACCGATCCAGCATACTTCTGGTACCAGTATTATAACAAAAAACCGTATGCGAAATGTGTTCTGTGAACTTCGAAAATATATGAACTGTTGCATTCAAAAACATATCGGATATTTAAAAATGGTTGGTTGGTTGTTTCTGTTTAGCGGCATATCAGTATGTATGGGTTATTTAATTATTTATTTAATTTTCTAGGAAAAATTCTTTAAGATATAATGGTTACAGTAGTAAAATTCTTACTAATTAACCCATAGAAGAGGGGTTAAGAATTGGATTCATATCTTTTCAATGGTATTTGCACGGAAGTGAACATACCGGGCCCAACTAGAATTGGAACCAGGCTCTCTAATTAACAATTCCGTGTCCTTATTCATTACACTACTCGAGCATTCAAACTTACAGCAACAGGTATTCCCAAGTGGTTACTCGCCTAGGTACTGTTAATGCTCGATGTTGCTTAACTTCAATAATCGTCCGGGAACCGTTTTTCAACGGGATGTGACTGTAAACTGTTAAAATGGATATTTCTATGATTAAATGTTTGGTTTTATTTGTTTAACGGCACACCAACTCTTTATGGATCATTTAACGCCGAGATTTAATTTTCTTGGGAGCTTTGAAAAAAACAAAAATATTACATATGTTATTTTGCTTTTCCCCACAAGGTAGATGATACTCAGCTTTTGGTCATATACATTTTTGTGGAAACATAATTATCAGACTTCCAGAAAATTGATATCCTTTACTCTATGAAAATTGTTTGAAACGTTCTTACTCTGCGAGAAGACTTACAGGTAGTTTGGATATAATTGGTGCCGGGAGTCTTATTGACACCGTGAGTCTTATTAGCGCCCGTGAATCTTATTGGCACCGTGAGTTTTGTTGGCACCGTGAGTCTTATTGGCACTGTGAATCTTATTGGCACCGTGAATTTTATTGGCACTGTGAGTCTTATTGGCACCAGAAATCTTATTAGCACCGTGAATCTTATTGGCACCGTGAATTTTATTGGCACCGTGAGTTTTATTGGCACCAGGAATCTTATTTGCACCGTGAGTTCGAGAAATCGGAGAGCCGAGTTCGAATTCCAGCCGAATTCATTGCATTCACTTACGCGCAAATACCCTTGGGAAAGGTATTAATCCGTCTATTCCTTCCAGTTATAGGTTAAATAATAGAACAGATTGGGTTCTATAGCCTTGGTCGGCAACCAGTCTACCGCAGAAAACAATAGCAACCTACTGCGGGATAATCTTCTGCCCAGTCAGTCATGTCTCTTTCGAGACATGATCGCCCAAGCGTGTATCACTTATGGCATTTAACTGACTGACTGAGTTTTATTGACACTGTGAGTCTTATTGGCACCGTGAATTTTATTGGAACCGTGAGTTTTATTGGCGCCGTGAATTTTATTGGCACCGTGAATTTTATTGGAACCGTGAATCTTCTTGGCATTGTGAGTTTTATTGGCACCATGTCTGAAGTACAGAAGTCCCGTAGACTATGGCACTAACATAATAATAATTATAATAATGATTACTTTGACAGATATCGCAACACAGTCGACAAAAATACATCTTTGAAAATGTTTGAAAAACCAAGGAAACAGAACATCAAAGTAAAAATCAGTAGAACGTGGGGAAGACAATAACATTCGATGTATTTCAAAGCCTGAGCAGAGTATTGAGAAACAGGAAGATTACGTTGGAGACAAAGAAAAAAGTACTGGACTGTTATGCAATATCTGGCCTCCTATATGACAGCGAATGCTGGACAACCTCCTCAATGATGAAGAAGAGACTCGAAGAAACAGAAATAAGGTTCTAAAGAAGGATGCTTAGGATATCATGGATTAAACATGTGTGCAACGCCGAGGTTTTGGAGAGAATGCAAACGAAAAAGAAACATACTTTGAATCAGGAAGAAACAGGTGAAGTTTTGGGGGTACCTAATGAGGAAAGAAGCTTAGAAAACATAATACTCACAGAACGATTAGAGGGGAAGAGAGATAGACCTACTTGATGAGCTTGAGCAGATAGATGGCGGAGAGGGGTTCGGGAGAGATATTAAAGAAAAAAATGTTACGAGCGACACGGAATAGGGGGAGGTGAAAGTCCATGATTGCCTACGTCCTGAAGGGACACGGCGTATATAGAAGAAGAATATTGCCCGTTTATTATTTTGGGTTTGGGAATTATATCAAAAGAAACAAACAACTGTGTGGATCAAATAGCAGGTAGCTCTAAAATATATGGACTACAAAAGACATATACTCATGAATACTTCGATGTTGCGTAAAATTCTTTCCCTGCAATGAACATAATTACATTTTTCTCTATGGCAACACGCCATCTTCTGATATAAAAACTTGATTTTTAAAGTCCCTAGTTGAAGCCCAAAATGCCAAATACAGGTAGGGGGATACTAAAAACAAGCAGGTACAAAATTTAAGTACCTGGGAAGTGTTCTAACAGAAGTCGGAAAGTACGACACAGAGATCTGAAGGCGAATTGACATGGCAAAGGACGCGTTCCAGAAGCTGAGCAAGGCATTAAGAGACAGGAACATTTCGCTATTGAACAAAGAACAGAGTACTGGATTGCTATGTGATTTCAGTTCTTCAATATGGCAGTGAATGCTGGACAATCTCAACAAAGATGAAAGAAAAACTTGAAGAAATTGAAATGTGGTTCTACAGAAGGATGCTGCGGATATCATGGAATGTGAGCAATGATGAGGTATTAGAAAGGATGGAAACTAAAAGGAAATTAGTACTGAGCATCAGAAAGACACAGCTAAAGTTCATGGGACATGCAATGAGAAGGAGGGCTTGGAGAACCTGATACTGACAGGCCAGATAGAGGGAAAAAGAGACAGGGGCAAGCAGCGGATGACATATTTGAAGGGCCTGAGCAGGTGGATGACAGAATGGGAGAAAGCATGATAAGAGACACCAGGAATAGGGAGACGTGGAACGCCATGATCGCCTACATCTTGAAAAGACAAGGCACATAGAAGAAAAAGTTGAGAAGGAAAAACACAATAATAATAATAATAATAATAATAATAATATCCAGAATCCAGCGACCTTTCAACTCCTAAAACGAATAAAGATAATTATATGAGCAAATCACTAACCCCAGGGTAATTAACAAAATGACAGAAGAGTTCCATAAGATTTATACTAAACTTACTGAGTAATTGCTCTTACAATACAACTGCTCCTCAATCACTTCAATTTCTCGAACAGAAGCCTTGCTGCTGGATGTAGTTTATCATCATACCCAGGACTAAGAAAAACTTGGAAAAAGCAAGAGTAACAATAACGACAACAGTAATAATAATGAAAATAGTAAGCTGAAAGTGATAAAGAATAAAGAATTCAAATAAAAAAGGGTAAATAAGGAAAACAAAAAGTCAGGGAGAAAATAACAAGCAAACAAAAACGAAAGAAAATTAACGAGACGAAATTCCGTTCTTATATGGCAAAGGAATGCATTCTTTTTTTGTACGCATTAGGAAACTACTCTCTGCAAGTATCTGTGAACTACTTTTTTTCTTATTATTACATATGGTCCCATATTCTTAAGCAAGTCTTTCTTTTTCCTTCTTTAAGAAAAAAAAAAGCTAAGAATTCTAAAAGCCTAAGTTCTTCCATTTGCATCGGAGAATATAAGCAAAAATCAAAATAATTAGTCCACATCACTTTCCAAATGACACACGGCCCTGTCATCATCGCTTCATCAACTGTCTCTATTTTCGTGTCTTCACGAAAACGTTCTCACTTCTCCTCGATCTGATCATGTCTTCACTCTTTTCATGAGCCATCCAACTCTCGGCTGACACTGCACATAATTCGGCTGGTACTCAAATTAAAAGCAATCATCCTTTTTTTTTTCTCATGTTGCCTTTTACTTATCAAAACTCGACATCTTAGGAGATTTTTTCTTCTCGTTCCTCAAGAATATTTTTCTCAAGCCTCTCATTAACTTCCACTTGAACAAAAACAAGAAAAGAAAAGAAAAAGAAAAGAAAGGCACGCCACCATTTAGGCTAAAATGCATTTTCACTTTCTTCTTTATTTGCCGTGTTCCTTTAGGACGTAGGCGATCATGGACTTTCACTTGCCCCTATCCCTTGTCGCTCTCAACACTTTCCTCGTGGTATCTCTTCCAAACCCTGCTCCGCCAGGTACCCGCTTAAGACCATCAAGTATATCGCGCGTTGCTTTCCCCTATCTCTCTTTCCCTCTACTCGTCTTGTGAGTATTAGATTGTCTAAACCCTCCTTCCTCATTATGGGTCCCGCAAATGACTCTTCCTGATGCTAAGTATAAGTTTCCGTTTCGCTTGCATCCGCTCTAAAACCTTACCGTTGCTCACATGTGCGGTCCATAGTATCCTCAGCATCTTTCTGTAGAACCATATTTCTGTTGCTTCAGGTCTCTCCTTTATCTTTGATGTGATAGTTCATCATTCGCTGCCATATAAGAGGACAGATATCACATCGTCGTCGTCCTGCGGCCTCGGCCGAGATAGAACTCACTACGCCCCTCCAGTATTCTCTGTGCATTTTGAACCCTGGCGCAGTTTATAGGGAAATTCATAATCTTGTCAAATAGCTGAATACTTGATGCTTCGCCAGGGCTACCAAGGGTATTTTATTGTAACACCAACACTAGATGGGTTGCCTCCAGGCCCCATCCTGTTATTTAACCCATATCTGTAGGGAAGTCACGGATTAATACCTTTCCCAAGGGTACCAGTGCTTAAGTGAATGCAGGGTACTCAACTGGAATTCGAACTCGGCTCACCGATTTGTCTTTCCAAGCCGACATTCACTGCACCACAACGCACATCTGTCACTGAACGCTTACAGCGCCTGGTATTCCCAAGCGGTCATCCATCTAGGTACTGATCAGGCTCACGTTGCTTCGGTGATAGAACGAGAACCGGTGTATAAAACGTGATATGCCGTAAGACTGATATGCCGTAAGACTGATATGCCGTAAGATATCACATAGCAGTCTAGTAATCTTTTTTCTTTGTCTCTAACGAAATCTTCCTGTGTCTCAATACTCTGCTTATCTTTTGAAATGCGTCCTTGGCCAACTATACAACCTTACTTGCAAATGAATATCGTATTTTTCCAGTTATTCAATAACATACGCAAGCATATAGTGTAGCGTTCAACCCGCTTACACACACACTCGCGATATGCAACACATATACATACACGCACTTCCAGGTGCAAGCGTACGCACATACATATACACACACGCACACAAAAAAAGATCTAAAAAACATCAATAAAAAAGAATATATAAATTAATTGTTTAACTTAATATAAGAATAACGAAAATGAGAAAATCAACAGACAATTACTGACACCACTTGACAAGTGAACAGAACGTTTACACAAAGGTTCGTCTACAAAACCCTGGAATAGAGGTGCTGAATATAACACCAGCCAAGTGAAAATTTTACTTTTCTATTATATAGGGAGCGATGGATAAATTGTCGTTTAAATTGCCCAATAATGAAAACATAAATTAGTTTCAATCCAAATTCGTAAATAATTATATTGGATATACTACAACATGCCCAACAATAAAACTCACATTACTTCTCTCTGATCAGAGCTCTATTAGGTCCCATTTGAATACATATGGGGACCTACCAAACTCTATCTGCAACATACTCGTTGATAATACAAATATACGAATTTAGAATTTAACTTGACAACAGAATCAAACAACTACCGAAACTTGAACCAAAGTAAATTTTTTTACAAAAAAATGAGATAATAGGAAAATGCAGACATGCGAATAAATACCTACTTTGCTACATAAACAACAATAAATAATGGCATATGAACAATATAAATAAAATAATAAAATGAATAAAAATTAAAAATTGAAAATAAAAAACATAATTATAAACAAGACATACAAATAATATAAATACTGAGAAATAAAAGTACATACAAACACCCAGTCATGACAAAAATATAATTTAACAACCACTAAAGAAAAAATAAAATGAATAAATAAAAATAAAAGCAAAAAACAAACACACGTAAAGCTTACAAACACAAATGTAATAAACTCTAACATGAAAAAAATAAATACAGTCACGCGGCAAAACATACTAACACATTTAAATAAAAAGGTCAAACGGAGGTCAATAAAACAAAAGATCCCAACTAAACAAACACCTATTCCCGCATACAGTAAAAAAATAAAAATAAATCAAACAACTATACAATAAAAAGAAAAATAAAGAAAATCAACCAATCATAAACAAGAAGGAAAGAATAACTAATCAATCACAAGACTACTCCCACAATATCACACTATACTCTATATATACAAGAAAAAACTTTAACTTAACAACAAAAAGCCCTGACGAGTGAAAGCACCATAATGGTATTCTTACGAAACTTCGAAGTCGGTATGAATCTGCTCTATTAAAGAAATAAATTCTTTGTAACTATAAAAGCTCTATCTGCACCACGATAAAGAGCACGCTGCGATAAAAAACCTGCTTGCCAAAATATATTTTATCAGCAATAACCACTGAAAAATAACAGCCTTGGTGCTAAATACTATCACAGATTGGGTTCTACAGCAGCTCAACGCAGACATCTGAAACGATGGAATAATAAGCTTTATTCCAATTTTCTTAATATTCGGTCGTATAGACCCAGCGCCCTAACAATGAGAGAGACAACGGCGGCCCTAACGTCCCATATTATTTAGCAAAACAAGCTGACCGGAAATTGGTAGAAATATAAAATGGCATTAAATGTTAGTTATATGCACTTTGTATATATTGTTGCTATTTTCGTAATACATTTTGGTGAGTGTTGATTGATTGATTTTGATATAGAAAAGATCGAAAGTACAAAAAAGTCACAATACACGTTTCAGGCGTCCTTAGGAGTGACGTGAAGCCATCACCGTTGACTGCTTAGGCTTAACAGTTTTTGTAAGTGTATCATACCCTTGCCCATCCTTTGCCTATTGACGTTGGAACAGTGTTAAAAAATTGCCGACTGGCAAGAGGTTTTTCAGTCCTCGACTGCAGTTCAGCGCGAGTTTGAGAATCTTTTGGCCATCATACTGCTTCAACTCGTAGCACAATTTGCGCTATCCATAGCGAGTTTCTTAAAACAAGATTTGATCTTGGCAAACCACTCAGCGGAATGCCCGCTGCTACCACCACTGATAAAACACCGAACTGCTGGGGTAGATGTTCGCGCGAAGCCAGGGTAAGTCTATCCGGAGTGGTGTAATGGAACTCAGCATCAACAAAAAGCTTCGGAAAGTGAGCTCGACTTCCGTAGCTCGACTTCACTTGGTTAAACGTCTCAAGCGGAAGATTATGACGGTCGTGTGGAAATATGCGAATCACTTCTCTACCATTGCCAAAATAACATATTTGACCCAAAGAATTGTGAGTTCAATACCGGGCTACAGCAGAGGTGAACAAAAACTTGATGAGTTGAGTTACTAAAGCGGATTAACTGAAATTGAGAACCAACTAAGGCTTTTATCCACTGGGCAATATGTCCTTAAGAAAAAAGTGCATAAAAGCATTGGTTAGATCCAAGGACTTGACCCAAAGAGTTGTGAGTTCAATACCGGGCTACAGCAGTGGTGAAAAAAAAATACTTACAGAATTGATATAACTAAAACATCTGGAAGTGGTATGACTCATAGAACGAAAACAATCTACCCCAGTAATCAAAATAAAGGGTTCAGTTCGAAATTCCAATAACTTGAAGGTCGGAACGTACAGCGGCCGAAATGTCGTAAATATAGCAACAAAAATTAAGACAACAGTCCAAACGATGTAAATAATGAAAATAATTACAATTTTTATTACCATCTTTTATCTCCTTGACTCCCATCCTTTCCCCAGCACCTCTTGTATCCTTTCCGCTCTACTCTCACGCAGCTCTCTTTACACCAGTGCTTCCATCTTTCTCTTACCCATTCTACGACACCCTCTGTGACCTGTTCCATTTTTTCTCACTCTCCTTTTATGTAACCCAGTGGGAGTAATTCCTTGATTGGAGTGAAACGATTAAAAAAACCTTATCTATCATATTTTCTTGTACAATTACATATAAATCTAAACTTATTTATGAATGGAACTTTGTGTGTGTGTGTGTGTGTGTGTGTGTGTGTGTGTGTGTGTGTGTGTGTCCGTTACCTATAGACTCCGAAACGGCTGAACCGATTTTCTTGAAAATTTACACAGTTGTACTATAAGCGTCTGCGAGTGTTCTTAGCTAGGTTTTGTGTCAAGTAGCTAGGTTTTGTGATAAATATCGAAAATCGATAATCAAAAAAATCGGGTTATAGAAGGAGTGGTCCGATTTTAATCAAATTTGATACACTCATAGACAAAGACATAAGAAACGATATTCAGAAGTTTCAAGGTTTCAGTTCTTACAATAGTGCAGAAAATCGATAATATATATATATATATATATAAGGCAAGATGTTTGTGTGTGTGTGTGTTTATCTGCCTGTACGTCTGTATTTTTTCAACCCTTTTATTTTAGTTTTTGCTTCGGATTTGGCTCTAAGTAGGTATAATTGTAGTTCATAGTCTCAGCTATGATACCATTTACTCAGAGGATTTATTTAGCCTTCAAAATTCAGTTTACGACGAAAAAAACTTATTTGATATCGATACCAGGAAATCAAAATTTGACTTACATCCATTCATTTTTCTTTCAGTCTACGGTTTCGCTTTAACTGGAAACAACTATTGCTTTTTAGTCTTTCGTGCCAACGTCCAAAGAGTCTGAGCTCCAGGACCATGGATTAGTTTTAAAGTTTTCATTACACCCGAGCAAAGCCGGGCTATACTGCTAGTATTTATATATATACGTGTGTATGTGCGTGTGCGCGTGTGCTCGTGCGTCAGTGCGTGTGTAGGTTAGCTAAAAATTTTTAAAAAATTAATAAACTGAACTAACTACTTAGCCAACCCAATATATACGTAGCTATAGGTACGTATGATCATTCCTCTCTTCCGATGACACTGTTCGTTCGATCCCAACGTTGCTAAGGAGCATTTATTTAGAATGTGTCTCTTAGTTTATGCTAACTACGTTTCCCAAATACAAGTGTGAATAATTGTGGCGTCAAAAATGTCATTTATCTGGCCATTGTACATAGAAAGGACATTTCAAACTTGTACCTGCCACTAATTATTTAGCAAGGTGTGTTGTAAAACGACGTCAGGTCTTTTTGTAAGAAGAATACAACGCCATGGAGACGAAATAACAAGCAATATGATGCGTAAACATCTACACTGAATGGATACCGATAAATGTAAGCGAACTAACACAGTTGACCACCATTGGAGGTGGAGTGGGATGTTTAGCGTTGTTCTTTCTTTCTTTTTTCTTTCTAGCTTTTCTTTTTATCTTTTGTCTTTCTTTCTTTTTCTACCTTTATCTAAAGTCTTTCTTTTCTTTCTTTTTACTTTATCTATCTTCTGTTTTTTTTTTAAGATTTTTTCCTCTTTATATTTTTCTTTATTTTGTCTATCTTTATTCTTTATTCTTTTTTCTATCTTTTTCTTTCTTTTATGTTTTTCTTTCTATCTTTCTTTTTTCTTGTTCATACAACTTTTTCCTTTTATTTTTATTTTTATTTTTTCTTTCTTTGTCTTTCTTTTCCTTCATTTTTCTTACATTTTTCTTTCTTTCTTTCTTTCTTTTTCTACCTCTATCCTAAGTTTTTTATATTTTTCCTTCTTTTTATTCTTCTGTTTTTACTTTTTTCGTTCTATTTTCTACCTTTCTTGTTTATTCTTTTTCTTGTCATTTTTCCTTTCTTTTTTCTTCTTCCTATTTTCTTCTTTCTATCTTTCTTTTCTTCTTTCTTTCATTTTCCAATTTCTTTCTTCTCTGTTCTTTCTTTATTCTTCTTTGTCCTTTCTTTCATTTTCCCAATATTTATTTTCCATTTCTTTCTTCTTCCGTTTTCTTTCACTTATTACTATACATATTTCCAATTTACACATTTTCACCAAAAACCTAATGATAAACTTAAAAACTGTCAACTATCTAATCAGTATATATATATATATATATATATATATATATAGAATGAGTAAAGAACAAGTAGGAGAAAAGTGTCTTTAATCTAACATATTTCAATTTAACAAGCTTCTTCAGAGATTTATTAAAGATGAATGATTTAAAAATCTGGATTTTTAAATAATTAAGACACTTTTTTCCTACTTGTTTTTTACTTATTCTATTCATCTTGTCGGATTCCGATCCATATATTCAACTCATATATATATGAAATATTCTTTCAGTTAGGACTCATTATATATAGAAGCTTAAAATCAACACAATTTTTACCAAATCCAGACAATTAAGGTTGGGGGATTTTCGGATGGTTTGTCAATCAATAGAAAATCAGGTCATGATGTATAGGAGAAATTTGTTTATAAGAGTAAAGGAGGATAGAGACTTGAAATGATTTAAGACCCAGACGTTTTCTATGCCAGTGATGAAATAAATTGAATGATACATAATGTAGCAATTAAGCAAGTCTGAAAAGTTATCGAGTGTCATCTTTTTTATTTACACTTTCTTCCAGTTTCACCATACACATCTTCCTCTTTTTCTTTCTCCTTTATTTTTTATTTCTCCCTCCTTCTCCGCCTTACTCTCCTTACTTAACCTTCTTTCTTCTACTGTTAGTTACACTTCTATCTTTTCATCACTCCTGCTCGGCCTAAAACTGTTTTAATATTAGTCTTTCTTTTCCGATTTATACTTCTTCATTCTCATTCGCTATACTTTCATTTCACCTTTCTCCTCGGCCTTATCCTCCTTCTATTACCGCCTTACTCTCCTTCCTTCCTGCTTTTTGCTTTTCTCACTCTCCTTTGACATCGGCTTAATCGCTGTATTGTTTGCTTTCCAGTTTTATATCAGGCCAAAAATAAAATAAAATGAAATAAAATGAAAATGAATATGTCACAATATGCAAACAGACATTGAATTATGACATTTTGCCTAATACAATGTTTTCCGTCCTCGTCTCGAAAAACAACAATTTTAAAATTACGTCTTCTTTTGCTCATAACAGACATAAAAGTATATATATATACTGCACGTCAAACATATGTAGTTGACTTAGTGGGTGATCTATTCGTTAAGCCGTAGCAAATTAATTATCAGAAGATGGGGAAATCAATCAAATCAATCAAATTCCTCCTATACACCATGACCTGATTTTCTATTGGTTGACTGAAACAAACACTTCAAAAATCCCCCCACCTTAATTGTCTGGATTTGGTAAAAATTGTGTTGTTTTTAAGATTTTATATATAATGTTTTCTAGCATAAAAAAATATTTCACTGCCTGACGAGGTGCTAATAAGATGGTACCGAAACACAACGGCTCTTGTTTTGCAGTAAATTATGTTTTTATTATAAATCTATAATAAAAAAATTACCATGTATATGTGCGTAAATGAATACAAGGAATTCAACTGGAATTCGTACTCGGTCTGCCAATTTGTCGTTCCGACCCTATAGCCACTGTACGACAACGCAGATCCGCAAGATACTAAAATCATGTTAGGAGAAAAAAGAACAAAAAGAAATTTATAATTTAGGGTTCGGTATTATTAAACCCACAGTGTAAGAGATGCAACTAGTTTGTTTACATTTACATCAAAAAACATTTTCTTAAAATAGCGTAAAAGAATAGAGATAATCAATACGCACAGATTTATGCACGCATACATATACATGTATTCTCAGACACACACAAACTTATGGATTGACGATTTTTCAATTTGAATTATATTTGGGGATTGCATATATATGGGCACCGAGGCGTGGTGTAATAGTTAGCAAGCTCGTCTCGCTAAAATCATTATAACTGGGTAGTGAGTTCGATCCTCACTGGGTGCCCCCTACTTTCGGCTGTGTGTTACGTCTGAGCTACGATAAAAAAAAAATCACCTTTCTACAGTTTTGGAGGTTGAGCCCCATAAAAAACAGTTTGTTACGGAAACAGCAAAAACGCTGCCCTACAGACCTTTAGGTGTAAGAAAAAAAGTTTTTTACTGCATATATATATATATATATCAAACTCACAGTCTTAGAGAGTGTCCTGAATATATTATTATTATTATTATTATTATTATTATTATTATTATTATATGAACAACGGCTTTTCAGGATATAGGCAATCATGGCTCTGCGCAACTTCTTATCCCTTGTGGTTCTTACTAGTGTTTCTCCCTTTGCCAAACCTCCCACACCCCGTTTCGCCATCCTACAAGCCTATCAGGTTGGTGGCTCGCCGCCTTCCTCTATCTTTCCTGTCCCTCATACATCCTGTGAGAACTCTCAAATTTGTGATTGGCAACGATACCTCCAAGTCAATCAGGTCTATACCCTGAGACACAGGAGTGTGAGATTCTTATCAGGCAACTAGTGCATCAATAAATTCGGTATTTCTCATACAAGATGGGAAAATGGCCAATTTTTATCCCAAGCCATAAAGAACAAGAAGAAAGGCCTCACTACGAAGCTTTTGAACAAACTTAAGCTTCCCCTTCGACCGAACAGGCATAGGTTTTTCTGAGATGAGAAAAGTTCTGCCAGGATAAAACAGGGAACACACAGAGCAACTGTTAGCTTGCTGCATTCCCAAAAGATGTACCGAGAGTGATTGAAACCAAATATCTAATCAGCATCATGGTATTTGCAAAGTCGGATGAGTATAATGGGGATTACAAAGGTGCTTTGGGTGATCACTAGTGATGGCGACGTTATGCCTCCAGTCATCTTCCCACAGGGCATCAGACTCGACAAAGATGCCTATATCAAGTGCCTGGAGGAGGTAGTGCTGCCTTGGGTCAAGAGGGTGGCTGTTGGAAGACTTATGTCTAACATCAGGACTCTGCACCATGCCACACAAGCAGGTGAACCAAGTCATGGCTGTTATGTGTGGAGCGCAGTTGAGTGAGAGACCAACAAAACTCCTTATAACACCAAAGACGAACTGAAAGGATTACGGCAGCATTCACCAACTTAAACAAGGAGACCGTCCAGAAGAGATGCAAGAGATTCTGAAGTCGTCTAGAGGTCTTGGTTGAAGTCAGTGGTGATTTTATTGAATAAATTTATTCTGTAGTATTTCAAGATATTTTGTGTGTAATTTTGGTAAATATATATGTTAAGATGAAATCTCACTGTTATTTTCATTTTGGCATCATTTAGACAACAATTTAACCATCGCACTCTGTATATCTGTTAAAATGAGATTTCAGTGTTATTTTCATTTTGGCGTCATTTAGACAACAATTTAACCATCGCACTCTGTATATCTGTTAAAATGAGATTTCAGTGTTATTTTCATTTTGGCGTCATTTAGACAACAATTTAACCATCGCACTCTGTATATCTGTTAAAATGAGATTTCAGTGTTATTTTCATGATGGCCTCATTTTGACAACAATTTACCCATCGCACCCCGTATGCTGTGTTCTCTTTATGTTATTCTTGGGCAAGAAACATGGCCGTGTTGTTTTCTGGTATAATCATGAGGCCAACACACACTTCTGTTGACAACTGCTTGAAATAGAGTTTATCTTTTGTACAATTATCCATATATTCTTTTTAAAAAAGGACTGTTGGCGCATAAATAATCTCTTAATCAATAGATAGCCGATGGCTGTGATGTCAAATTACAGACACCCACCAAAGTTATGCTGCTCTTCCAGCTTTCCCTTGTAATTTTGTTTCGAAGAGTGGAATACACACAAAATGGCGAGCAGTTCGCAACCATTGTTTTGTTTTTGTTTTGTTTTTTGGGTTTTTTGTTTTTTGTTTCGTTTAGTTTAGTTTTTTTTTATTATTGATACGCACAGATACGAATTCGCATTTATGAGACTTATTTGGCTTAGAATCAACGGACACCAAGTTTATTTATGGAATCCAAATGACAACCTAAATTACTGTCAACGGCTTGTGAGACGCAATTGCTAACCACTGCATTAGAACATACGTTTCTATTTCGAGCTGAAACGAAAATACTCAAAAGCAGAAACTAATAGAAAGCTCAGACTAACAGAGATATTTTTAAAACCATATCTTTTGTTTGACGATCATGGCTCTCTACAAATCGCGTTTCTTTATTATCAGTGAATAGGCATGAAATATTAGGAAAAGTACAGGAACATTTTTTTAATCATTTTACTTCAAGCAAGGCAATAAATCCCCTAAATAGCTGCATGTTTGAAAATATGAGAAAAAAACACTTATATGGAGAGAAAACAATAAAAGAATAGGAGTTAAGAAGACAGAAAATCACAATTGATGTTGTATTTGATTTTTTAAAAGTCAAAATTCCCAGGGTAGAAAGAAACCCAAAGAGAGAGTTCGGCAAACAAAGATGGCAACAGAAGAAACTGTTAGCATAGAACTTGCGGTTACATGAAGCCATTTGAAATGTAAAATGATGAGACCATGTGTAAAAGTTCTTGAATAAATGAGTAGCAAAACATGTACAGGGAGGATTAGTAATGAGACAAATGCTGCCAAGAGCTACAATTGATTGTTGTTTACGGTTTATCAACCCTTTACAAATTATTTAAAGCCAAAACATATTTTAGATTTTAAGATTTTTGTTTTTGCGTAAGAATATTGCATTAACAATTTTTTTTTTCAGTAACAATGATTTTCAGATACAAGTCCCGTTATTTAGCCTATAGCAGAGGGGGTTATGGAGTCATACATTTCCCAAGCGTATTTGTGCTTAGACGAATATAACGAACGCGACAAGAATTCGAACACTGCTCTCCGATTTTTCATTCTAAGCCACTATCCATTACACCACCCACACATGCCTTAGAGCTACAAAGAATCGGAAACTGTAAAGAGCCGTGACCACATGTGTTATGAAGGGAGACGACATATAAAAAAAATATGTATCTAAAAACTGGACATTTTTCAAACATCATTTTTTTTCATGGCATAGACCATCATTCAAAATCGGTTCTGCTACGGTTGGCTGACTTAATAATTCCTAGAGATTAAATATGTCAATACTTTCACAAAACCCTAATTGAAGAGGTGATAAACTAATTCCAAGTACAGTTTCCATCAATTCAACATTGCTTCTGCCACTGTTCTACTGACAAATTATTCATCGCGGTGAAACACCCTATAAGAAGAGCTGATAAACAAATTCAGGGCGCATTTTCCTGCCATTCAATCATTGTTATTCAGAGCGGTGAAATACATCATTACCTTCCGAATGTCCTAATGAAAAAAATGATAAGCTAATTCTACACGCAGTTTCCTACCATTCAGCAGTGTTTTTTACTATGGTTGGTTGACTAATAATTCGTAGCGGTTGAACACGTAATCACTAAAAGAGACATAAATTCTCTAATTCTAGATGCACTTTCCTACCATTCCGCCATGTTTCTCCCTCTTTTGCTTGGCTCATGATTCATAACGGTGAAATACGTAATTATTTTCTGAAAAGCGTAATAGAAGAAATGATAAACTAATCCCAGATGCATTTTCCAACCACTAGACGTTGGTTCTGCCTCTTTTTGTTGACGCATGATTCATAGCGGTGAAATACGTAATGACTTTCCAAACACCCTAACCGAACAGTTGATAAATTATGTCTAGACGAAGTTTCTTGCTATTTAATATTGGTGCTGCTTGGTTGATTAAATCATAATTTATAATAGTAAAACATGTTATGACTTTCCGAACGATCTATGTAAGAGAAAATTTGATAAATTACGTCTAACAGTTTTCTGTCATTTAACCATGGTTCTGCGTGGTTGGTTGACTCATGAATGAAAACGGTGAAATACGTCATTACTTTTCGAACACCCTACAAGAAGAGATGATAAACTAATCCTAGACGCTGTTTACTACAATTCAAACTAGGTTCTGCTTTTTGGGGTTGGCTCATGATTCATAGCGGTAAATGCGTATCTTTCCCGCGTAGCGTATCAGAAAAGATGATAAACTAGTTCTAGGCGTAGTTTCGTACAATTCAGACATGGTTTCGATTTTTTCTGGTTGGCTCATGATTCATCGCGGTTAAATACGTATTTTTTACCGAGTAGCGTTTCAGAAGAGATGATAAACTAATTCTAGACGCTGTTTTCTACAATTCAGACTAGGTTCTGCTTTTTTTTGGGGGGGGGGAGGGCTAATGATTTATAGCGGTTAAATACGTATTTTCCCGCG
Source organism: Ascarosepion bandense (assembly GCA_037127315.1). NCBI lineage: Eukaryota > Metazoa > Mollusca > Cephalopoda > Sepiida > Sepiidae > Ascarosepion > Ascarosepion bandense. The sequence continues at coordinate 1,761,879 of JBBBDQ010000792.1, read as the reverse complement.
TAGCCTATCAGAAGAGATGAGAAACTAGTTCTACAGGTAGTTTCCTACAATTCAAACATAATTCTGCTTTTTTTAGTTGGCTTATGATTTATAGCAGTGAAACACGTATTTTCCCGATTAGCGTATCAGAAGAGATGATAAACTAATTTTAGACGTTGTTTTCTACAATTCAGACTAGGTTCTACTTTTTTTTGGTTGGCTCATGATTCATAGCGGTGAGATACGTATTTTTCCCCAGTAGCGTAAGAGATTATAAACTAATTCTAGATGCTGTTTACTACAATTTTTTTTTTTTTTTTTTTTTTGGGGTTGGTTGGCTCATGATTCATAGTGGTTACATATGTATATTTCCCGAATAGCGTATCAGAAAAGATGATAAACTAGTTCTAGACGTAGTTTCCTACAAATCCGACAGATTCGTTTTTGTTTTTTTTATATGGTTGGCTCATAATTGATAGTTGTTAAATACGTATTTTTCCAAAATAGCGTATCAGAAAAGATGATAAACTAATTCCAGATACTGTTTCCTAAAATTCAGACATGGTTCTGCTTTTTTCCTCTCTCTTTTTTTTTTTTTTTTTTTTTTTTTTGGTTGGCTCATGATTCATAGCTTCATAGCGGTTAAATACGTATATTTTTCGAGTAGCGTATCAGAAAAGATGAGAAATTAGTTCTAGACGTAGTTTTCTACAATTCGGACCTAGGTCTTTTTTTTTCTTTTTTTCTTTTTTCTTTTTTTTTTTTTTTTTTTTTTGGCTCATGATTTATAGCGGTGAAATACGTATTTTTTCCCGAATGGCGTATCAGAAGAGATTATAAACTAATTCTAGACGCTGTTTACTACAATTCAGATTAGGTTCTGCTTTTTGTGGTTTGCTCATGATTCGTATTTTTCCCGAGTAGCGTATCAGAAAAGATGATAAACTAATTCCTAGCTGTCTTAGTATCGGACTCTTGTTCTATCTTGGTTTGTTTGATTTGTAATTCCCTTTTCTATGTGCTGTGTTCCTTCAGGGCGTAAGCGATCATGACCCGCCTCATACTCTTATGCCTTGTAGCTCTTAACACAATTTCTCTTGTTATTTCTCCCAAACACTGGTCTGCCATCCATTTGCTCAAGCCCATCAAGTATGTCATGCGTTTCTTTCCCCTGTCTCTCTTTTCCTCTCTTCTATGAGTATCAGATTCTCCAAGGCCCTCTTCCCTCATTAAATGTTCCAAAAACTTTAGTTGTCGTTTTCTGGTGTTAAGTATATATAAGTTTCCTTTTAGTTTCCATCCTCTCTAAAACCTCGTCGTTGCTTACATGTTCGGTCCATGGTATCCTCAGTATATTTCTTTAGAACCACATTTAGGTTGCTTCAAGTCTTTCCGTCAAATTGGATAAGATTGACCAGCATTCGCTGCCTTAATGAAGGACAGACATCACATACCAATTCAATACGTTTTTCTTAGTTTCCAACGAAATTTTCTTGTCTCTCAATACTCTGCTTAGTTTTTGGAATGCATACTTGTTCATACCAACACACCTTTAGATATTTATTTGTCATTATTTCTCCCAAATTCTGCTCTGCTATCCCTTTGCTTAAGCCTATCAAGTATGTCACACGTTGTTTTTTCCTGTTCCTTTTCCCCTCTATACGCCCTGTGAGTATCAGATTTTCCAAGCCCTTCTTTCTCATCACGTGTCCCCGAAATTTTAACAGTATCTTCCTGATGTTAAATATAAATTCCCTTTTTGTTTTCATTCTCTGAAAAACTTCGTTGTTGCCCATATGTTCGGGACATGTTACCCTCATCACCCTTCTGTAGAACCACATTTCTTTTGCTTCGAGTTTCTCCTTCGTCTGTGAGGAGATTGTCCAGCATTCGCTGCCATACAGGAGGACAGATATCACGTAACAGTCCAGTACTTTTCTTTGCTTCCAACGAAAATTTCCCGTCTCTCAATATTTTGCTTAGCTTCTGAAATGCGCCTTTGGTCATTTCAATACTCCTTCGGATCTTTTTGTCGCACTTTCCGTCCTCTGTTAGAACAATTCCCAAATATTTAAATTTCTGTACTTATTAGATTTTAGCATCCCCAAACTGTAATTGACATTTTGGGCTCCCCTTTTGCTGATGACCATGCATTCAGTTTGCTAGTAGTTTATGTTTAGTCTTTTCTTCTCGCTTTTTTTCTTTCTTTTTGTTGCTACCTTCTGGTTTGTAGTTTCCTTTCTGTGTCTGCTATCAGCACTGTGTCATCTACGTATCTTATTTTGTTAAGATCGTGGCCGCCAATAACGAATACTGACAGGACTTCTCAGAATTGCCTCGCTGTATAGGTTGACAAGACACATCCTTATGTTGCACTCCATTCTATTTTTGTATGTCTGGATTCAATAGCTAAATCCACTGCTAGAAAGTTTGGGTCGACAATTCTACTCCAGCAGCCTCTTTTCTTGCTCCCTTCTGTATACTTGCTTTCATAACGGCTACATCCTCCAGGAATTTAAATGTCAATTCCCATCTCTTATCCACTTGACTCCAGTCCTTCCCTTGTCCTTTCCACATCACCCCGTGTATCTTGTTCTTTTCCTTTCTCACTCTACCTTAGCAACTGTCCTCACACCTGCATTTCCATCCTTCTCTTGCCCTTTCTCGGACACCTCCTGTAACTAGTTCATCTTTCTCTTCGCTCTCCTCCTGTTTAAACTTTTACTCTCTTGTGTAGCCCTCCTGTGCATCAGTGGCGGTACTGCCTTACTTGGGGTGAAACGATTAAAAAAATTGCTTTCAGAGCGACCTATTATATTGTTAGTAACAAAACACTCAACAGTTTATTAGAAAAAATTTTTATTCAATGTTCTTAACAGAGGATTTTTTAACTGTCAGGCAGGCACCGATATTTCACCGACCCTTCCTCTTCTAGTACAATGTTGAAGATGCTACCGTAGTGTTGGAACCCCTGGATTCAGATATCTCTCAAAGCTTTGTTATTTCTGTGAACTGCATGAAGACAGAAACACGACAGAGACGAGATATAATTCAATTACTCCACTTTCCGTTTGTGGGACAATGGCTATCGGCTTGGAACGAGAAATTGGAGAGCTGAATTCGAATTTCAGTTGAATTCCTTGGATTCACTTACGCAAAAATATCTTTGGAAAGGTATTAATCCGTCTCTTCCCTCTAATAACAGGATAAACTGGGTTCTGTAGCCTTGGTTGGCAACCAGTCTACCGCAGAAAGTAATGGCAACCTACTACAAGAAAAATCTGCGGGAAAATCTTCTACTAAGTAAGTTATGTCTCTTTTGAGACTTGATCAGCTAAATGCGTATCTCGTATGGCACTTAACTGACGAACTTTACTTTGATGCAATCTCGAAGACCGAAGAGTCTGGTATTTTCTATGTATCGTGTTCACTGTTACGCTGGCATATGAATCCACTGACACTTCCCCCTTTTCACTCCTTTTTCTTTTTTCTTTTTTTTTTTTTTCAATTGGAGTAGATAGACTAAACTCTCGCCCGGTTCACACTCCATCCTCGTCTATTAAACAGTTGAAGAGGCTCACCCCTTGTTCCCTGTTAAAGATGTGGTTTCCGGCTTTCTCTTTTCCAATCTTTTTACTCTTACGTAGCCCCCTGCACATCAGTGGCGTTACCGCCTTGCTTGGGGTGATATGATTAAAAAAAACGAGGAATATGCTGCTGCAAGGTTTGAATGCTCTGGAGCCATGCTTCCCTCGAGAGAAAGTGATCATATTATATTGAAATTTGACCCCAAACCGAAGACAAAGGAATGTGTTAATTTCTCACCGTCTCACATTGGCAGGATGTAACACTGTCATTTTAATGCGAGATGCTTATATGTGTACACGTGTGCCTATATGTAATAGTGTTGGTGTCCATCAGCCTCCCTCGTTATCACAATACATTAGTATCGCAGGTTTGGAATATATATATATATATATATATATATATAGGTCGTAAAATCAGGACTGGTATGAAGTCTGATGACGATGATTTAAATAAACACCGAAATGATGGAGCGAGTAAGCAATTTAGGCAGAAAAATGGTAACAGAAAAGAATACTTATATCCGGAATCGGGAAAAGACAGCTGAAATTCCTTGGACACAATGAGAAAGGGGTTTTAGTAAACTTAATCCTCACGGGATATATTAAGGGCAAGAGAGATAGGGGTTGGCAGACGAACCACTTAATTTGGTGAGCTTGGGTGAATGGATGGCGGAAAGAGGTGGGGTTGCTTTGCAAAGAAAGCAAAATAAACTGCCAAGGGACACAAGTTGTGGGGACGCATAATCGCTTATGTCCTGAATAAATGTGGCACATAGAAGAAGAAAAAGAACAAAAGAAAAAGACGAAAAAAATGAAGTAAAAAGAAAAAAAGAAAAGGCAGAAGAAAAGAAAAGAAAAAGAAGACAAGAAGAAGAAAAACAAGAAAAGAAGAAAAGAAAAACAGAAGAAAAAAGAAACGAAAGGAAGAAAAGAAAAAGTAGAAAAGAAGAAAAGAAAAAGAAAACGCAGAAAAAAAAGAAGAAAATAAAAAAGAATATGAAAAAGAAGAAAAAAAGAAGATGAAAAAGCAGAAAAGGGGAGAAGAAAAAGAAAAAGTAAAAAAAAGAAGAGGGTAATATCCTTGCCTATTAATCAAATATCGATTTGGCAGAAATCTATTTTTCCGACGTGATATTTACTCACAGAATTTTCAAAAGGGTTTTTCAGTGATTTCATTGTACGCAAATGACCACGTGTAATTATAGTTCGCACACACATCTGTGTTTTTTTTTCTTTTTTATTATTCTTTTAAAGTGTTGATGGGTAAGCATCAGATACGTCTGTGTTTGTGTGCTTACACACACACACATTCTTTATATATATTTTTATTTTACTAATGTTCACCCAATACAAAACCCAAGAGCCACTCAAGATAGAGGGCTAATTGGATGAGCTTGTTGTGTGAACGTTAGGAGCAAGAGTTGCAACTTAGGTGGACATGTGGTAAGGATAACGGTTAAACCCAGACTTGAGAAAGTTAAGATTGTAGTGGCCGGGAAAGCACCTACTGAGGAGTCGATTTCTCAAAGTGGTGGTCCGTGAGAAGAAGCTGTTTGAGTGGAACTTACTTCTTATTAAGAAAATGAGCGTAGTTCACACCTTTCTCTCTCTCTCTCTTTCCCTCTCTCTCTCTCTCTCTCTCTCTCTCTCTCTATATATATATATATATATATATATAAAGAGTAGTACGAACAAATCGGTTAACCATCCACTATTCGTAGTATTTACTTGTCCAAATCGTGCTCGATACTTACTAGAGCGATATTTATTTATTTTTTTTTTTTATGTGTTTATAATAAAAACCGTTTATTACAACACAAGAGCTGCCGTGTTTCGGTACTATTTGTTAGTACCCCATCAGCCAGTGAAATGTCTTTGTTAGAAATTAATATTTAAAAAAATTTTATAGCTCTTTTTTACACTTTTAACGTTGCAGTAATCTGATTTTATTATAAACACTTATAATGAAAATATTACAATACATATATATAGTGTTTCGAAGTAGCAGATAATTTTCTAAACATATACTGTTAAATATAACAGACAATGAATGTTTATTATGTTTAATCATGAGCCGTTCTAAATATCGTATTTTGGCTTTAATTTCAGGTGAAAATAAAGACAAAACTGTCCAACATTTGGATATTTTTTTTTATCCTGGTACTAAGCTTTCGGCTCACATGAGCCATCTTCAGAGAGGTTACAGGGACTTTAACATGAAGAAATCCACCATCGAAGATGATATTATATTGTGTTGACATAAAACATTGCTATGCAATGATAACAGTCACCGAATAGCAGACGTAAATTTGTAATGCGGTTCTATGACGTCACACCGCGTGAGAGACCGAAATGTTAACGGAACCATATGTCTAAATGCAATGTAATGTCTTATGACCAGATTTAAATGTGATTTTATTGTGGGTCGTTTTGATTTAATGGAGATGGTTTTCAATATCGGAAGGCTCTTTTTACTGTGCCTATGAGTGAGTATTATTGTGTTATCGACTAAAATATGTATACATATTAATCGGTGTCACCTCAAGTAAGGCTGTAAAGCCACTAAAACTCAAGGGGTTACAGGGTTTGGAAGAATTAGGAACAGAAATATTTATAAGCAGAAAGAGAAAATAATAATCAGAAGGGTAGGAGATAACGACTGACATTGCATTTAAAATTTTGCAGATTATTGTTGCCTAGAAAAGGAGCCAGAAGAGAGTTCCACAGGTTAGAAGTGTAGAAAAATAAACTGTTAGCATAGAACTTATGGCTACATCTCGCCAGCTCACTGATGTGATCTCGAGGCTAGTCTAGTGTTGCGCTTAAATTTAAAAAGTCTAGGCACCAAAGCTTTTATAGAAAATGACACAGAGAAGAAACTTTATGGCGGTAGGGAACTGCCTGAATCCGAGCCGCCAGATCAGGGCCAATAATATTGCTGATATTGCTTTAGATTTTATGAAGGAACTCAATGTAAATAGTAGAGACACCGGACTACACGTGGCAGAAATATTCTACGAATGGACTTATGATAGACATAGATATCTAAGATAGATTCTCGCCCTACACAGTGAACCAACTTTCTTGACAGCTGACCTAGCAGTAGATTCAATATAGGCTTTCTCCATCATGTAAGCTGAGAACGTTAGCCGGAGAAGGCGCAACGAGTCACTTTCTTGGGGGTTAGCATTAGCCATGCTGATAGAAGTCAGAGAGGAGTCTCTCAAATGATTAATAGAGTGAGGTTTAGTTTTGGAAGCGTTACAATTAACAAGCCATCTTTTGTCCCAGTTAACGACGGATTTGAGATCGTTTTGGACATCAGATGACATTTTGACCTTGTCGGATTGATCATGTATGTACTTGTATGTATTTGTATGTCTGTGTCTTTCTTACATATACATGCGCGCACAATCTTTCTTACTACACATATATCAATCAGTCAGTTAAGTACCATACGTGATAAATGCTTGGGCGATCATGTCTCGAAAGAGATATGACTGACGGAAGATTTTCTCTCAGTAGGTTCCCATTACTCTCTGTAGTAGACTAGTTGTCAACTAAGGCTATACCCCCAATCTGTCTCGCTATTTAACCCATAGCTGAAGGGAAAAGCGGTGGATTAATATTCTTCCCAAGTGTATTTGCGTAAGTGAATGCAACCAATTCGACTGGAATTCGAAATCGGCTCTCCGATTTCTCGTTCCGAGCCGATATCCACAGTACCACAACGCACATCCCCTCACATATATATACTCACACTCTGTCTTACGTACATAAAGAAATTATTTCTCTCCCTCTTGCAAACTCTCTTTTTCTCTCTCTTAGACATATACAAGCACACTCTAGACACACATTCTCTCTCTCTCTCTCTCTCTCTCTCTCTCTCTCTCTCTCTCTTCACAGACATTCTTTCTTTACTTTTTATGTACATAAAGAAACAATTTTCCTTTCCCTTGCTATACAGGTATACTCTGTTTCTTTCTCTTTCTCCCTCTCTTTCTCCTCTTTCTCACTCTTTCTCTCTTTTTCCTTTTCTTTCTCCCTCTTTTCCCCTTTTTCCCTATTTCTTTCAATGTGTCTTCCTTTCTCCATCTTGCTCCCTATTCCTCCCTCTTTCTCCTTATTTTTCCCTCTTTCTCCCTCTTGCTCTCTCTTTCTCCCTCTTGCTCCCTCTTTCTTCCTCTTGCTCTCTCTTTCTTCCTCTTGTTTCCTCTTTCTAACATACACGGATATACGCTCATTCTTTCTCTCTCCTTACAAACTCACTCTCTCTTTCTCTCTCTCTCTCTCTCTCTCTTAAACACTATTGCTCTCTCATTTTACACACGTGTACACACTTTATCTCTTTTTAAGCACATATACATATACATTTTTCTCTCTAATTCTTACACAATACATACGCACTCTTTCTCTCCTTTTCTTACGCATGTATACATACAGATATTTTACAACTGAGTAGTGAGTTCGATCCACATTGGGTACCCTATACTTTCAGCCTTGTGCCACGCCTAAGCGGCAGTTAGAAAATCAATATTTGTTTCGGAAAAATAGTCGTCTTGACGTGGTGTAATGGTCAGCAAGCTTGTCTCGCTAGAATTACGAATGAGTTCGATGCTCACTTGGTGCCTTGGCCTTGTGCTACATGTAACCTATGCTTAGAAAATTACTATACATGTAGACATTTTATTTCATGCTTACGGCCACATTACCGCACGATCACCGTAGTTAAACAATGCCAAGCCTGGTTAGTATTTAGATGGTTGACCGCTTGTAAATACCAAGTGCTGTAAGCTTGGATCTGCGGGTGGTGTATATATAAGGGTTTGGAATAGTTAATCGGAGAATCAAGTTCGAATTCCTGTTGGGTTTCTTATAACCACTTATGCGCAAATATTCTTCTGAAATCTATGAATCCACCTCTGATATGGATTAATTAATAAGACTTGTAGAATTAAAACTATTATAATTTCCATCCCTTCCACCCCAACGAAGAACTAAGTACAAAATATTTAAATTTTAGCATTAAATAACCCACAGAGATATTGATGTGCCGACAAACAAAAACAACTAAATGTCTTTCTCACAGACGCTTTCTCTCTTTTTCTTACGCTCGGCTGCATATACACGTTCTCTCTCTTTCTTAAACACTCTCTCTTTCTCTTTTTTTTACGCTCGTGTGTTTATACACTTCTTTTCTCTTTCTTACATACATTCTTTCTCTTTTTTTTTTCTTAGGCTCATTTGCATATACGCTTCCTCTCTCTCTCTTACACACACTCTCTCTTTCTCACTTTTTCTTACACACATATGCATATACACCTTCTGAGTTTTGGGGTGTATTTTTGTTGTATTGTAGTTTTGTCTTGTTTGTTTTTTGCGTATCTTTTCAAATTCAAGTTTTACGTACTTTTCAAATTCACACACGTTTCCGTACGATCGCTGAAGTTAAGCAGCATGGAGACTAGTCAGTACTTAGATGGGTAACCGCTTGGAAGCACTAGGTGCTCTAAGCTTGGATGTGTGGTTTGTACAAAGGATAACGACATCAGAATTATTAATCTGGAAGCCGAGTTCGAATTCCTATCCAGTTCGTTATATTCACTTACGCGCAAATTTTCTAATCGGGAAAACTATGAATCCACCTCTTCACTCCCTATCTATGGATTAATTAGTAAGACTTGTATTACTAAACTATTATTATCCATTCCCAACTAAAATAATTCATGCAATTTTTTTAAAAAATTCTGGATTTAAATAACCTGTAAAGGATTGATAAACGGTAAAAAGCGAACCAGTCAGTCAATCAAGTACAAATACACACACAAGTAATACAACAGAAGTGGGGGTTGTTTTTTTTAAGAAATTTTTCAAAACCACGAGACTATTAAGACCCCATCCCGACCCCGTTTTATTAATTCCACACTTTCCGACACTTTAAATAATTTTCCGAACCCCCATAGGAAGACCTCCCCCACCTCCGTTTATTGAATATTGTGAAAAATGACACCTCTGTTTATTAAAACCCACCTTCTTGTGTTTTTCATGTGTTCTTCTTTCATGTGCCGTGTCTCTTCAGGACGTTGGTGATCATGGTTCTCCACAACTTTCTCGCCTTTGTAGCTTTTACGAACGCTTTATCTTTTTGCTATCTCCCCAAATCCTGAAGTAATCTCTGAAAGCTAGCTGATAGGAATAGACACAAGGACATATCAACAGAGCGCTTATTGAAGTCGGCTTTATTATTGACATCTCGTGAGACGAGCACAGGAACCGCAATGCTACAGTGAATACATAGATGTCAACTCCTAGCCAATTCTTTCAACGACTACAATGTGGCGAATTGTCGAGCCGTCTAGTAGATAGACATACATTCACTCTGACGCACGGGTTACCAAGATTGTTTCGTAACCTACGATTAATGAAGTGATTGCTGTCCTCACCAAGTATATAATTAAACCTTCATAAATATCCATAGACATGGCTGGATATATATATATATATATATATATATATATATATATATATATATATATATATATATATAAACCCAGGATGATAGGATTGGTAAATAATCCAGGATAAGGTGAGTAAATAATCCAGGAGGATCCTAGTAATATCGTTAAAATATTAAAACTAATCCAATAGAGAGCTCAATGTAAATTAATATAATTTACAGAGCGGATATTTATTTATTTATCTGTAAATTCAGATAAAATTTAGAGGGAAAATAAACATTTTCAATATGTCATTTTCAGACAGAGATTAGAATTTTTCCTCATTCTTTGTTTAAACCGGGCCGACAATGCATGTTTTAAAATGACATTTTTTGCATGTGTATGATGCTATTGTACTCTTTCATGGCTTCTGCTCCGATGAACTTAGATCACTGGTGCCCCCTACGTACAAATTGGCACGAGATACTAGATTACCAACCCTTTTACAGTGAAACCGATAAAATGTAACCGCAATTTCTACTCCAACAGCTTCTTTTCTCGCACTTCCCGCCTGTGGAATTCCCTTCCACATGCTTGCTTCCCCGACAGCTACAATCTCCAGGAGTTTAAATGTAAGGTCAATAGACACCTCCTAACACACTAACTCGCATCCATTCTCTCAAACACTCTTCCCATCTACCCAACCCTCATCCTCGGTATCCTTACCCGTCTATCACCCTCCTTCTGACATTTCCTATATCTAACCACTCTTTCTCATCACCTTCCCCTATGTAACTCCCTCGGCAATAGTGGCAGTAGAGTGCCTTGCTTGGGGTGAGATGATTAAAAAAAATATTATCAACAAGTATTTTACGGTTGCATCTCTACGAACACGACAACAATGTGCTTACCGTGTTTAGAATATAAAGCATATACATGACTCTACAGACATACATAAACACTGTGAATATTCGGTTACAAGTAAAAGAAAAAGAAATCATCTTTGACAAGGACTAAAAATTTATAGTCGAATTCGCTCGGAAAAATAAAACATTTGGACAATTTTTAAATAATTTATGTTCTGGAAAGAAAAAAATATAAGATCACATAAAAAAACGATTTTCAAAACTTAGCCATCACACCTTGTCTGTCATTTTTAATGAAACCTGCATAACACAGAAATTGTTGCAAAAATACACCATATATATATAGGGTGATCAAAAAAATTCCCATTTTTTTGGATCACCCTATAATCCAAAAAATGGGAATTTTTTAAGTGTGTATTTAGCAAGTGACAGCACAGTGAAACAGTGGCCTCACGAGGTAAACAGTCTGCCATTTCAGTAACCATGGATCAGTGGAACGGACCTTATTTTTTTGAAAATGGGCAGGGGATCTCAGTCACTGTCACTGCGAATCATTTCGTGGAGATGTTACAATCTTTCGTTACACCTGAATTGAACAACTTTTCACAGGCTCAAGAAACCTGGTTTCAACAGAATGGAGTGACATCACACTGCACGACATTCATTGGAGGCTGTGCGAGAATTGTTCGGTAACCATATGATCTTCAGATTTGTCCGTTTGTGATTTTCTCTTGTGATGATATCTCAAGAGTAAAGTGTACACGACTCGACCAAGAACTCTGGATGAGTCAAAACAGGGAATTCAGGATGAAATTCACAGTGTCCCAGCTGATATGTTGCAGCGGTCAATGAGGAATCTCAACAGCAGATTTCAAGAATGCATTCGTACAGGAGGACGCCATCTACAGGACGTAATTTTTAAAAAATGAAATTCCATCATTGTTTTTTAAATGACATGTTTTAAAGTTTCAATTACTTTGAATATTTTTTTTTCTTCTATCACTCTTGGTTTTATTAGATTGTTCAAAAGTTCACGTTTTTTGGGGTCACCATATATATATATATATATATATATATATCCGAGTGAGTATAGAATGAGGAGAGAAAAGCAATTTTTTTCCCGTCAAAAACATTAATTTAAAACAGTGCTCGATATAATATGTATAGAGTTGTGAATATTTATTATAAATTGTGTTTTAGAACATGAACATAATTTTTTCTATATATGTCCTCTTCTCTACAATCATATGGTTGTTTCAATGTTTGGACTCAAACACATCATCGGGAGAAGTAAAGAGTAAGAGTTTGGAATCATTCTCTGTTAATATTTGGTTCGTTGTTGTCGTGGGGGTTGGTTGGGGTTATTGATAATTAAGTGAATGTGTCTTTCGTTTTGACCGTTAGACTTTTGAAGAACCTGGTGTGTAAGTGTGAAACTGTTGATTAATGGTATTACCTGTTGGAATGTACGTTTTATCGGTCGGGTATATCTTTTGGTTAGAATTTCTAAGAGAGCGGCTTGGGAAGTGGTCAGTTTTATGGTTGGCTATCGTTTAATTGATTGATGTCTGTTGTTAGCGGACCTAATTCATGTATTTACTTTGATCCTGTGGCTAGGTTTTCACTTTGGGGTTTCTTAGATAGACGTGATAGGGGTGGGGTGTTTTTTCTTTCCAATTTTGATTTTTTCGGTATGGAATATTTTTTTATTTTATAGGGTTTTTTAAATATATTTTTTAAATTTATATTCAAGTTTGGAGTATTATTGTATTTAGGCGTAGTTATTTCAAGAAATCTAAACTTGTATTTTTTAGGAAGTAAATGCAAATTAGCATTTTATCGGTTTTTTATATAAAGTTTTATGTTTAATCTTAATTTTAAGTTTAGAGGATCGGTTTTTTCTTTTAATCTTTTTATATTCTTTTTTCTATAAATTATCGTTTGGAATCCTATTTATTTCTTTTAATTTTTTATATATTTTATTTATTTAGATATTTTTGCGGGTATTAGATCTTACTTTAAGGAATTATTAGATCGATTTATTTCTATAGCATTTTTTATCTTTTATAATAAAAATATGTATTCAAATTTCCAGTATTTTTAGTGTGATTGTAGGGTTAGATCTTACGTGTGCTTACAGTTTATTTTGTGTATGATATAATTATTCTGAAGTAGTATATTTAATCTTGATTTTGAATATATGAATTTTGGTTCTTTTTCGAGTTTGGGAGCCATTTGTTTAATTTTGATTTTTCCAGTACGGAATATTTTTGTATCAAAATTGGAAAGAAAAAACACCCCACCCCTATCACGTCTATCTAAGAAACCCCAAAGTGAAAACCTAGCCACAGGATCAAAATAAATACATGAATTAGGTCCGCTAACAACAGACATAAATCAATTAAACGATAGCCAACCATAAAACTGACCACTCCACACGCCGCTCTCTTAGAAATTCTAACCAAAAGATATACCCGACCGATAAAACGTACATTCCAACAGATAATAACATTAATCAACAGTTTCACACTTACACACCAGGTTCTTCAAAAGTCTAACGGTCAAAACGAAAGACACATTCACTATCAATAACTCCATCCAACGACAACAACGAACCAAATATTTTTTTTAATCATTTCACCCCAAGCAAGGCATTCCACTGCCACTATTGCGCTTGGGGAAAGTAAATAGAAAGAATGGTTAGATATAGGAAATGTCAGAAGGAGGGTGATAGATAGATGGGTGGGTGGGAAGAGTGTTTGAAAGAATGGAAGCGAGTTAGTGTGTTAGGAGGTGTCTATTGACCTTACATTTAAACTCCTGGAGATTGTAGCCGTCGGGGAAGCAGTCATGTGGAAGGGAATTCCACAATCGAGAAGTGCGAGAAAAGAAACTGTTGGAGTAGAAGTTGCGGTTGCATTTTATCGGTTTCACTGTAAAAGGGTGGGATCTAGTTGCTAATCTAGTATCTCGTGCAAATTCGAACCTAGGGGGCACCAGTGATTTAAGTTCATCGGAGCAGAAGCCGTGAAAGTATTTATAGAAGAGACAGAAGGAAGCCACGTCGCGCCGGTGAGAGAGAGACTGCAGGCGGTCTGCTAAGTCGATATCGATCACATTACAGACCGTCCGCTGTACCTTGTCGAGAAGCCCACGGAGAATAGCAGGGGCACCCGACCAGATATGGCAACAGTATTCAATGCACGGGCGGATGGTAGATTTATAAATGTGCAGGATAGATTCAGACGGAAATAACTTCCAGGCCCTGCACAGAGAACCGACTTTCATAGCAGCGGATTTAGCAATAGACAGAGAATGATTCCACACTCTTACTCTTTACTTCTCCCGATGATGTGTTTGAGTCCAAACACTGAAACAACCATATGAATGTAGAGAAGAGGACATATATAGAAAAAATTATGTACATCTTCTAAAACATAATATATATATATATATGCAAGTTTCGTTAAAATTGGCAGACAAAGTGATATGGTCAGGATGTTTATGTAAATTGTTTTGTGATTTTATAATTTTTTCATTCCAAATTGTCCGAATGTTTTATTTATCCATGAGTTTTCAACTATACTTTTAGCCATTCTCAAGGATGAATTTTATTTCACTTTTAAATGAATATATAGATTGTTTTATGTATGCATATCGGGTCATAGAAATATTTTATATTCCATACACGGTGAGCACATTGTAGCCGTGTTCATAGTTCATATTGTTGAGTGCTGACATTTCTATTTTTTTTTTTTTACAAGTGGATGATGCTGTTATATTTGTAGCATCAACGAGTATATTTCTGAGTTTGCTAGGTCTCCATGTGTATTTAAATGAGACCTAATAGAGCTATGGTCAGAGAGATGTAACGGGATTCTTCTTGTTAAACATGTAGTAGTATATTCATATTTTTACGAATTTGGATTGATCAGGAATCCAGTTCTTAAAAGAGCGTGCAAATACATACATGGAGGTGGTGTAATGGTTAGCAAGCTGGTCGCGCTAGAATCATTACAAGTGAGTTCGATCCTCATTGGGTGTCCCTTACTTTCGCCCTTGTACCACATCTAAGCTACGCTTAGAAAATCACCATATATATAGCTGTTCTTGTACACATATATAAGGTCTGCCATAAGTAACTTTATATTTTTTGTTTGTTACGTTGTTGATACTTAAGCATGTCTTCTATTTCATGTGTCATTTCAAAACTAAAACCGTTTATCATTATTTGATAAACATTTTGATGTAAATTTCATTTCATTTCCGTTTTCATTTCACATATGCATTATGTCTGCACGATTAACAAAAGAGCAAAAGATTGCGGTTTTGAAGTGATTCTGATTTGTTCGCCAGATCTGACCCTTCCCGATATTTTAATGTGGAGCGTTGTCAAAGGCAAAGTCTACTCAGCAAAGTCCCGTAGCATCGCTGAACTTAAGGAACAAATCCGAGCTACCATTGCTCAAGTGCCTTTAGGGCTGTGCATCAAAGTCTACCGTTCAGTCCCTGAAAGTGCATTGAGCTCCATGGGGAACACACAAAGCTTTAGTAAACATCATGCTTTATGTTGCAAAATTATAAAGTCTACCCTTTGTTAGTTTCTATATTGCAGTTTCTGTTTTCTTCTATGTTACATTTATCATGTTGAAATAAAATCATATAGTTACTTATGGCTGACCATATATATATATATATATATATATATATATATATATATATATATAGGTGTGAGTTTGCAACCCTGGGTTTCACGCTCTTGCAATCGTCAGACAAACTGATAATTTTTTTTAAATTGGCTATATGTAGAGCTGCGTATATTCGTGTATTTTTATAGAAGTGGAAGGAACATGTATCGTCATGACAGACGCAGACATATATACAACTTTGTACACCCACTGACATGCGCAAAGACACACACACGCGTCCGCCGACCGGGGCTCACACAACCATATATGCGAACTGTACGGGACTTGGCATATATATGCATATGTGTGCCGTTGCGCACATACATACGCATTCGGTTGGTGTATTCGAATAGTGTAGCGATGTCAACGCGCGGACAGTTGTCGATTTTTCGTACGTACATATGTACGTATGATGGGGTCTGTGTGAAACAATGATAGGTAAAAATTTCTATTATTTTATTGCATTGTATTGTTATTTTTTATTTTATGTCCGTTCTATCACTGATTTTGAGCGCTTTCAAATAAGTACCACGCATATATAATATATAAATAATATAATATATATAACAAATTGCATATATATATTGATATTTATAATTACATACATACACTTCACACACACACACACACACACACACACACACACACACACACACACACACACATATATATATATATAGGGAGACGTGCAAAGTCTGACCTCTTTCTTTTAATATATATACATTTGTTTATTCTTTTTCTTTAATTTATTTATATTAATATATCTATTTCAACATCATCACCAACTGCCAGCTTGTCTGATCCATCAGCCAATCCGACACGTTTTCTCCTTACTCTTTATCTCTTTTATTTCCCCACTGTTATCTTTCTTTCTCTCCTTCTTTTTCCTTTCTTTCTTTTCCTTTTCTTTTTGCTACCCTCACTTCCGTTTTTTACACATACACATACAAACAAATAATTGTATTTTGACATAATGATTTAAAATCACTGATGATATGAATTTCAGATTCACTAAAAATTAAAGATGACTGACAAGGTACTGCAATTCTTGTGTTCGTATAAGTGTGTTAGTTCCTGAACATAAAGTACGCAAAAACTGTCCGAATGTTATATATATTGTTATATATATATTGTTATATATATAAAATAGTTTAACTGTCTGGATATTCTCTATATATAGAATATATATAACATTCATACAGTTTTTACACACTTTATGCTCAGAAAAGAAAACACTTACACGAACACATGCAAAACTGAATAAATGATTAATCACAGTACTTTCTCTGTCGTCTTTAATGAAACATGTATAAAAGAAGGATTGAGGCCAAAATACACAATGATGCTCAAGGTCTTACAGTGAAAGAAGAAAAGGGTACACAGGATGTCAAAAGAAGAATAAGAGAAGGATGAGAATTAATAGAGATAGAAGATAGAAATTGGAGAGAAAAATAAAGTTCAAGTAATATATATATATATATATATATATATATATATATATATATATAGTCGCGTATTAACTCGATTACAAACGGAAAATATTTATAAGTTCTACAATATAATTGTATTGGAAACTTTTTAATACAAATGTACACTGGTCTGATTTTATTATGACAAAAAGCTAAGTAATTAAACAATCGATCAATCAATCAATCAATCAATATATATATATATATATATATATGTGTGTGTGTGTGTGTGTGTGTGTGTGTGTGTGTGTATTGTTTTAGTGCAATTTTTTTTTACTTTATCTGAGCAGAGTAACATGTTAAATTGATAAATGGTTTCTATTTGTTTCTTATCCTATCATTCTTTAGGATTCTAATCCACATCTGATCACAAGATATATAGATATATATATATATATATATATATATATATATATATATATATATATATATATATATATATATATAATGAAGTATAGTTTTGAGATATGCTAGATTTGTAGATAAAGATTCTGACTTGGCATCTCGACTTCAGTCACTTCCTCACCACCGTGACGTGGCTTCCATCTCTCTTTTCTACAAATGTGCCCATGCCAACTGCTGTAATGAGCTTTTTTCCCTGGTGCCCCGACTACATGAATTTCAACGTGTTACTAGATTGGCATCTAGGTCTCACTCTTTTACCGTTGAAATAGTTAAATGTAACTACCACTTCTACTCTAATAGTTTTTTTTCGCACTTCCTATCTGTGTAACTGACTTCCGTATACTTGCTTCTCTGATAACTACAATCATCAAAAATGTCAATGCAGCGTCAATTGCGATCTTGTCTTCTTGACTCCCGTTCATTTATTATCCTTTCTTCAATATCCCCTACACCCTGTCTTTTTTCATGCACAATAGTGGCGGTCTCGCCTTGCTTGTGTCCTGGGTATGACGGTAAACTGCATCCGGCAACAAGGCCTCTGATTGGGAGGTTGTGAGGAGCATGGAACCACCTCTTAATTGCTGTTGTTCCCAGGTCCACCTAACCCAGAGTGGTAGCACCTATTAGGATCCCAGCTATCGGCAAATATTTAACCCCCAAACTGGTGTCAAAACACTATGAATATATAAAAATAGACTTTTCTCGAAAATATACATTTTTTAATTAAAATTATTACCAACAATACATTTTTTAAGAAAAAAATTATTATCAGCAATACATTTTTTAATACAGAACTAGAAGACATCTTCAGTTTTCTAAAATAACAACATAAAAAGAAAGTTTTCATCAAAATCTGACTAAATCAACTTTCTCACTATAACTGAACATTAAGAAAAAATACCTTAAAACTCCATCTTTTTGGCATTAAATAACCCACAGAAGTTTATATACTGTTAAACAAAACTGAAACTCAGACCCAAACTCACCTTGTTTGGGATAAAATGATTAAAAAAAAAGATGCTCAGTATCCATCCTAGAATGTGTGCAAATGTAAGAGTATTAACATGTTAAATTGAACGAAATCGTCAGGAGTGAAGATTATGTTTAAAGATGAAACAGGCTGTTACTATTCGGTGTTGACATCATTGTCGATACATGTGTGTGTGTGTGTGTGTGTGTGTGTGTGTGTGTGTGTGTGTGTGTGAGTCAGTCAAGTGCTATACGTGATGATACACGCTTAGGCGATCATGTCTCGAAAGAAACATGATTGAAGGAGGTTGCCATTACTTTCTGCGGTAGACTGGTTGCCAGCCAATGCTATAGAACTTAATTGGTCCTGTTATTTAACCAATAACTGGAAGGAAGAGACGGATTAATACCTTTCCCAAGGACATTTGTAATTAAGCGAATGCAATAAATTAAACTGGAATTTGAACTCGGTTCCCGATCACTCGTTCCTAGCCGCTATCCACTGCACCCCACATGTGTGTGTGTGTGTGTGTGTGTGTGTGTGTGTGTGTGTGTGTGTATACTTGGGCAAAAATTCGATATATGGAATTAGGCATGCTCAGTTCGATTCCTGATCGATCGTGTTTCATTCCTTGTGTACTAATGGTCTTGGAAAAGGCATGAATCAGTTTTCCTCCAGCTATGATATATATATATATACACACACAACAGTAAAAGAGGTTCTTGTTAGACCACTAGACGGTCATTTAAGAAAAGTACAATCAAAAGAAGTGAATATATTTTGTTCTTTAATATATATATATATATATATATATATATATATAGGAGATAATGGCAACTCGTAAAAACGGAAATGATAATCCAAAAGATTTTATCTAATTAATAGAAAATATGCATTAGATATAAATAGAAAGCTCAGTGAATATTATCCAGAGCAAATATATTGAGAGGAAAACTCAACATGTAATTAAATGGTTATAAATCCAGAATTTATTTCATCAAAGTAAAAAAAAAATACAATTGCCTCGTTCAGACCGTTGATTAATAAATATATGTTAATTTCACACGGAATATTTTTAAATCATTTTTTTATAATTGTCTGAGTAAAATTATCATAAACCTGGCGTCATTTTAAGAGGACGTCTTTTTCCATCTAAATATCAGCTATAATTTTAAACTATAAGTTTAGGAAATTAAAATTTCATCTTGTAAATTTTGTAAGTTTTCATTTGTAATTCATAACTTGAAGCAAAATGGTCGCTATAGATAGAAAAAAAAGTGACGATAGTAATTACAAACGCCAGGAAGACAGGCTTTAAACTCCGGCAATTTTCTACCCTTTCAGTGCATATTAATTTGAGGATTTATGGTAAGGGTAGGAAAAACTGCTTTTAATGTAGAAAAGGATGGGTATTTGACGAGTTGTTCCTGTTTAATAAATGCTGTACGTGTGTCGGGAAATCCCAAGTCATATATTTTCTTATATAGTTGCAGGTAAAAATTTTGCAGATCAGTATAGTTCTCTTTCAAACGTGCTCATTTAGTACAAGTACAGATGTGTCCAATTCAGTTCAGTTTTAAATGTGTTAAATCCAGTTCAGTTTCAAATGTGTTGAATCAAGTTCAATTTCAAAAGTGTCTTAGCTAAAATCTTAATACATCAATACATCCAATAGGGTCGGAGTGACTACATGTTTTGCTGGTGTACCGTGTCTTGGGCAGGATATCTTGACATAGATCAACAGGTTGGTTGTTTTCTTTCTCCGCGACACCAGTTGCCAAACAAGGTTATAAAACCTAGTTTCTACTGCTATATAACCCATAGCTAGATCAGAAGAGATTGATTCTTACTTTTTCTAAGGGTATTTGTGCGTAAGTGAATTCAGCAAACGCTACTGGAATCTGAACTCTGCACTTCGATTTCTTCTTTCATATATATATATATATATATATATATATAGTTGTTGTGGGATCTCCCCCTTTTTGTATATGATAATGGACTCGACTGAGTGTACATATAATCCTGCCATAGAGAGAACAGTGATCTGGAATCTCAGTTGTAGTTGCAGTTCACAGTGCAGAGTAATCATAGAGATCCGTTAAAGTTATCCAAGAGTTTCGACAGATACCGAAGTGTTACCCGGACATATTTTTTCCAACGTTTTCACTTCAAGATTTGTATATATTTATTTCTACTAATAGTATTCCTGAATTGACTAACCCGCGTTCCAGTTTGTATATTACGTTCAATATAACCTACTTTTTCTATCTACATACCAGTTTTTGTTGTTCATTATTTTGGCGGTTCCTCATCCGGAATACACAAAAATAGTCATAGGTATTTCAGTTCTATTCTTTTTCTTTCTTTCTTTCTTTCTTTCTTTCTTTCTTTCTTTCTTTCTTTCTTTCTAACTGTTCATTCTTTTTTCTTTCTTTCTATCTAGCCACCTATCGTTCCTCTTTTTCTTTCTTTATGTTTTTCTTTCTTTCTTTCTTTCTTTATCTCTGTCTTTTCTTTCCTTAATTTTATCTCCATCTATTTTATTTTTCTATCTATCTATCTATCTATCTATCTATCTATCTATCTATCTATCTATCACAATCTGCTCATTAATATCTATCTATCTATCTATCTATCTATCTATCACAATCTGCTCATTAATATCTATCTATCTATCTATCTATCTATCTATCTATCTATCTATCTATCTACATCTGCTCATTAATATCTATCTATCTATCTATCTATCTATCTATCTATCACAATCTGCTCATTAATATCTATCTATCTATCTCACAATCTGCTCATTAATATCTATCTATCTATCTATCTATTTATCTATCTATCTATCTATCTATCACAATCTGCTCATTAATATCTATCTATCTATCTATCTATCTATCTATCACAATCTGCTCATTAATATCTATCTATCTATCTATCTATCTATCACAATCTGCTCATTAATATCTATCTATCTATCTATCTATCTATCTATCTATCACAATCTGCTCATTAATATCTATCTATCTATCTATCTATCTATCTATCTATCTATCTATCTATCACAATCTGCTCATTAATATCTATCTATCTATCTATCTATCTATCACAATCTGCTCATTAATATCTATCTATCTATTATCTATCTATCTATCTATCTATCTATCTATCTATCTATCATCAAATCTGCTCATTAATATCTATCTATCTATCTATCTATCTATCTATCTATCTATCTATCTATCTATTGACCTCAGTCAGTCTACGTATATCTATGGGTGTGGGAGTGTGCTCCTGACCCGCTCCGCTCATACATACTAGAGTGTGGCGAAAAGATTTCGTCCCTTCCAAAGACGAATTCTAATGTTTGGCCAGATTTTAGTAAACGGGGCCGCCCACGAATTATTCAGCGTTCCCTCGGCGAGGTCAAACTGAGTTCTTTACTTTAGGAAAGAGCAAGAAAGAAGAATGAAAA